>LBNU01020174.1:141948-186086 GCA_014162995.1 Artemisia annua | reverse complement strand
AAGTATAAAACCTTTCATGAGACATTAGATAATACTATGAATATGTGTGCAATTGTGCATAATGTGTCAAGATATAACCAAAATCATGTCTTAGACTTAAAAAAAAAAAACTCATATGTCAAACCAACATTGGCTAACTTGCAACAAAACACACCAATTACAGTTAAGTAAAAGAGATTTTGATATAAATTTGAGCTAATATAACTTTATTTTTTTAATCTATTGATTGAAGGCGATTTAATGAGTTAACATCCATTTCGAACTTAAAAGACTCAAGTTTTGTCCTTCCATATGAAAAATGAATAAGTATACCCTACTAAAATCAAAATATAAAAAAGTAACTCAGCATCATAAATCCATCACATATCGAGTAGGCTTGCAATGCATGGAAGTCAACTGCATATTGTCCTCGGTCAGCTTGCTGGTCAAAACGGTGTAATCTCTTTGGTTCCCTCTGTAATATTTGAATCAATCAACCATAGTATCTTAACAAAACTCTACTTTGGTCGTATGCATTTTTGATTATAACAAATATGATAGATGTGGTATAATAGTGAATGATTTGGTCTCATTAATGTGCTAAAAAAATGATGTTCATTGTCTTAAAAGTGATACATGAATAACGCGAGTGGATGTATCTTTTGAGAATGTGATAGTAATGCTCAAACAGGCATTGAACATGGACACGTAAATGAGCCATTGCTTCCTTTAACTCATCATTAGTTTCTCCAAGCCCCAACATTATAGACTTGTGCTCTTACTAAGAATTGATATTCGGTTAATCACTTTCTCATATAATGCAGTGAAACTGGCATCCAATACTAAAAAAATCAACAATAATGCAAGAAATTTAACTACTCACCCAGCTCGTGGATCTCTTACATTTCTCTAGAGGCTTTAACTGTCTCAATGTTATGAGCAAAAATATCTAATCCTGACTTGGCCAACATCGACACAACTTCTAAATCCCCTTGAAAATCATATGTCAAGCACTCGGCCATAATCTCAGGCTTGCTCTTCTGCTCAACGAAGTGACAAATACATTAAATCATTATATTTTATGCAGCAAATTAGATAATCAAGATCTATGTTTGACTATAAATTCGAGTCTGCTTATTTTTAGGTTCTTAATTAGTTTGTGTGTTCAGTATAGAATGAGGATTCCTCTTAAGATAAGACACAAATTTTTCCGAAAAATTTCTTAGTTTGCCAATTAGTAGTCAAATTGTTTCAGCTCTAAACGCATTCTATATGATGATATGCAGTAATGAGAACCATTTATTCACCTTCATTGCTTTGACAGTCTCAGCAAAATGACCACTTCCACCATCTGGAAGATCATCATGATCCACACTTATTAAAACAATATAATGCACACTGCAAGATAAGGACAGAACATTCTCATTAGGGGGTGTCGGCACATCTAACCTGATAAGGTGCATAAAAAGAGATCAATACCCTTTGCATATGGCCGTCTGTCATAGTAATGAAACATATTAAAAATAATGCATCCAAACAACATATGTAACAAAAACTAATCTGAGCAAATTAAAGCTAGGTCCATATAAGCGTTGAATGTGGCTCTTTTCCTGAGTTGGACATAAAAGTGCAATTATAACAGAAAACAAATTATGTTTCAAAAAGACATAGTTTTTAATAATAATGTATAAGTGCCTCTCAACCTGATACTTCCTAGGGATGGAAACTGTGAATTGCCATCCATGAACCAAATCATGGTTTAAAGTTTCATAGTTTATAATAATGGAAGTAGCACATTCTGTTAACTTCGGAAAACTAATTAACAAAAATCATTCATGCGTGTTTTCCAAACAATTTCATTATCCTCTAGCACTAATACAATAGCAAATGAATCACAACTACTGACTATACGAATAATGTATTTAAAAGTTATCTTTTTCTTTCTTAAAGGATACCTGCTTGTTATGGATATTTAATTTTCAATTGACTTATATTCACTAAAATCAAGATGCAATTAATTGTACCCAAGAATATATCAAAAGTGTTGGACACATATGTGATGAAGAGAAAGAAAGGTAACATATAAACTTCAGTGCCATTACAACTCGTTCTCTTAGCATGTCCCAATTTTTATAATGCTTGGGGTGCGTGTCTTATTCCAAAATTTACAGAATTTGATTGCACTATGAATGCGAGATATAGAATCACCTCAAAAAGTAAGTGATATAAGAAACTGAGTGAGTTTTTCACTATATGATGCCTTTCTACTTCATAAGAACTTTAAATACCCTATGTATTATTAATACCCGTGCAACACGATGGGCTTTTAAAATTTGAATATCATAATTGAATTGATATCTAACTTAAATTCAATTTAATGCTAGAATTTGAAAAATAGTAGGGATCTTGTCATGTATATCATACCTGAGCTCCCAACCCATAGTAGAAGCGGCATAAAAGATTTAACTTTGTTTAGCTGACATAGATGTTAATGTTGAACTATTGATATCATGTTGTACAAAATGTGCGAGTTTAGTAGCACATAATGAGCGTTCATGGAGTTAAATATATACTCTGTAAAGTTTTTAAAAAATGTTTTTCCGGATATTCGTATAAAAACTTTAAATAATAATTACATGAGTCGTTATAAGTATAATCGCGTATATTTATTTTCATATCATAGTAACTCGTACCATTTGATATTTATATTATCGTTAATAATAATTTAACTGTATTTAATATTCAAACCCGTGTACGTATAGATTAAACTTTTAAATAGGATAAAATGAGTTCTTATTTATTTTAGCGTACATAGTAAAAAGATATTTTAATAGATGAAAGTTTAAAACTAATATTTATTTTAAAAGTATTTAACGTATATTAAAACTAATTCGTACATTTATAAAATTTGGTAAGTTTAATGGATGGAAGTCTCAAACCAATACTAATACTCATGTAATTGTAAACAAAATTTATATTATAAAGTGTAGGGGGTATAAAGTGTAAGGGGTTATTTGTTTATTATCTAAAGTTATCAAAAAACATTGAGATTTATAATTTTACACTTAACTCCATATAATATATTTAAAATTCAACCACTAATGTTTTATTATTTACCTCCTCTTTTTTTAAGTTTTTATTTTCATAAATTTGACACATATATTTTTATGTGTTTTTTTTCCTTAATCAAATTTTCCACCAAATTTATTAAAGTTTGACCAAAATCAATTTAATTTTGACTTTTTGTTGGCCAATCATATTGCTCGATTTCGCCTATGTGTCAAAATCGAGCATTCCTATTGGTCCAATTTTTTTTCAACTAAGATTGTTTTGTCAAAAAAACTCCGAAATGATGTAATTCTTTTATTATATAAAAGTTTATCCTGTTAATCTGGAACACAAGATGCTTATATTATTTATTGTAAGTTTATGATTATATAAGTATCTTTTCTCCGATAACTTTGTTTAAAACCAATCACAATACAAACGAGAAATGTGGGAACACTTACGGGTAAGGGTGTTATCGTATCGGGTTATCGAATCTTGTCGGGTCGGGTTGAGTCGGGTTTCGACTTTTAAAAACTCACCCGCAACCCGANCTTTGCCATTATTCTTTCAATGGCTTAAGTTTTGCACAGCTACAAGTCCCATTCATAAAAACAAAAAACAATATCCATCATCATCTATTGTAAATCATTCACTGCCAAGAAAAATGAAGTTCATCAATTATAATAAAGTTACCAATAATATGGCATAAAGCCATAAATGTAAAGCTAAGGAAACAAGTTAATAGGTCAAAATTTTGACCCTTTTTACTCATGAGCGAGTCGAGTCAGGTTATGTCTTATTTCTAACAGGGTAAAATGATTAAAGGTTCAAACAAATTAGCTATGGAAACAAGTTAATAGGTCAAAATTTACCTAAACTGTATTATTAAGTGGCAATGTACCAGACCTGGCAGTCATCCACTCGTCAAAATTTACCTAAACTGTATTATTTAAAAAAATTAATTTTGATTGTCGGGTCTTATCGGGTCACCGATAACAATAATTATGTAACCCAAACCCAACCCGATAACTCTATCGGGTTATCGGGTTCGGGTCAAAACAACCCGACTAGATTTTTTAACCCGATTTAACCTGACTCGATAAGCTTAATCGGGTTCGGGTTGGGTCAACCCGACCCTACTGACACCTGCGGGTGTGAAAAATGACTGTAGTACGCTTAGTTTCTTCACACTTTACAAATGATTTTTTTGATGACAAAACACGGGGTTTGAATCTACCACCACACATACCCCTAAACCGGGTATAACCTTCCGTTTTCAGGAAGTTGTCGTGACAACTTAGAATTGTTCGCACCTAACAGAAATTAAACTCGATATCTCATATATTTTATAGTCATAGTCACAAACCTTTTTGCTTTAAATGATTTCCACACTAATGATAATTTGAAATATCCTTTACTTTTAAAAAAGCTTCACATCAAATAATCTAACAAATTTTTAAACATCACCAAGTATCAATAATACAACAAATTTTACACACTTTTTAGTTATACGTTTTTGGAAAAATGACATTTTTTTTTAGTGGAATGCCAATATTTCAAACACATGCAGGCAGCATGACATTGATGTCTTTTTTGGCATTCATTTTGCTTGATACAATTTGGGTCGTATATGATAATTATTAACACAAGTTCTGCGCTATCCAAATTAATTAGTAGCAGGTTTGTTGATTTTGGTCCCTTTCCAAATAAATGAATATTTCTAGAAAGCACATTGTATAGAAAATTTTGTCGATGATTAAACAGTATTGGCCTTTGTCTCATTGGTGGTACCTCGATATTTATTGCATTCAATGTTTCAAAGCAACGGAGAAATATCCATACATGTTACACGATCCATTATTGTTGGAGTAGAATAACTGAATAACCAATATACCTAGCAGGCTAGCATAAATCTAGAATAAGAGAAATTAAATGCGGGTTTTAAAAATAGTTGGCCTAATGGAGTCCAACATTCAGCGTATATATAGTTTGCAAAGATGAGGACTGCAAACAACAACCTACTAAGTTGAATTAGATCAAGTCACCCAAGTTATAAGTTATCAAAAACTTATCATTGTCTGTCTAGTTTTTAGTGGGCGGGAATCATTTAAAAGGTTTTGTAACTTTAAACATTTTTTTTTTAATCTTTACTAAATAATACTCCCTCCGTCCCAAATTAATAGTCCCTCTTTTCATTTTGGGTTGTCCCAAAATTATTGTCCCTTTCCAAATATGGTTGTGAAGAATGTAACAATTTTACTATATTGCACCTAATGATACAAAAAATTACAAAGATCATTCAAAGATTTAATTAATTGTATAAGGGTAAAACTGTCATTTTGCAAAAAAGTAAGAGAGAGAATGCAGTAATGATTATATTTTCTTAAACTGTGTGTTTTTTGTCGGGGGACAATAATTTTGGGACGGAGGGAGTATATATTTTGAAACATAGAGTTGAGATCCCTAAAGAACCCACACTTGCCATAGAACCAATCAATCAATCCTAACCATACATCCAATTTGATCTAAAGGCTGAGATCAAATCTCCTATTTACACTTGAAGGGCAAAAAAGACAATTATATAAACCAAAAATAATAATTACCTTCATTCATTTCCAAAATAAATTAGGGCAAAACACACACACACACACACACACACACACAATTTAACAAATCCGTCATCAAATCCGTAACTCCGTCATCACAGTTCATAAAAACCACCGGAAACAGTAAATCCGTCATCAAATCCGTCATCAATTTAGCAAAAACATCAAATCGGTCATGAATTTTCATTGTCGATCTATGATTACGCCATAAACACCATCGTCATACCACCGTAACATCATCTGTGATCGTTATGGAAGAAGAAAATATACCTGAGAGTATGGTGGATGTTGAGGTTAGGGATGAAGCTGAGATATTGGTGGATGATGAGGTTATGAATGAAGTTGTTGATGATCCAGATGCACACCACGTGTTTGATGAAATACGTCTGCAATAATCATATATGATTCGGAAGCAAAATCATATATGATTCTGTAACAGGTAATAAGAGGAAAGGCTTATTTACTTTGGCATAGTTGTATTGTGAGTGAGATCACTTGTTGAGGATTGAAATAAATGCTTAGTCTGAGTTTGAAATAACTTGTGCCATTTTTGCTGTTATTTGATTTTATTTAATGTGTATTGATTGGATTTAGTTATTATTGAGGCATGATGTGATGCATTGTGTTATAAGGCTAGAGAATAGACCGTTTAAAGTTATGCCGTAACTTTACAGAATAGACCATTTAAAGTTATGCTGTAAACATGAATAAAACTAATAAAGTAGAAGCAAATAATAGATAACATATTGATAAAAGTTAGCGGAATTTAAGGAAGTAGACCTGTGAGATTTGTGAGTGATGTACTGATGTATAGGGTATATCTAAATGCTTGTCAAAGTGGCAAATTTATATTGATAACTACTTTGATTGTGCTTGTAAGTGATTGCTGATTTGTGAGTGAGATAAGTTGATTGGGATTGAAATCAGTGGTTAGTGATGTACTGATGTATAGGATTTTGCTATAAGTGGATTGTGTTAGAATCATATATGATTCACATAGAATCATATATGATTCACATATAATCATATATGATTAAAGGAAAATCTTATATGATTCTATGTGAGTCATATATGATTCTATTAGATTATTTTATGGTTATTAACATTTAAAATTTTTATGCAGGTCGATCAAAATCTGTTGCGCATAAGCCTAAAGAGAATTTTATAAAGCAATCAGTTAAGAGACGACTTATGATAAACCAAAGTCAAAAGTTGTCAAACCGCAATCTGATGTTGTCAAACCCAAACCGAAAGGTGCTGTGAAACCCAAACCCGCTAATGTGAAACCTCAACCTCCTTACAAACCGAAACTTCCTCTTGTCAAACCGAAAACTGCTATCAAAAGGAAGAGGTGTGAAAAAGATTCAGTGTCTGAGGAGAGAGAGACTGAAGACAGTAGTTCTAATGAAGATGGTAGTGATGAGGACGAGAATGGGTCTGATGAAAAAGGTAGTGACGATAAGGACGATGGTGAGTCTAATGAAGAAGGCAATGATGATGAGGATGGTGAGTCTGATGAAGAAGGTGGTGGTGAGGACGAGGGTGATTCTCTTGCATGAGTTGAATGTGCATTCTCAAAAGATGTTTGATTGGCTTACAAGTTCCACACGGAGATACCTGAACAAACAAGGATCTCAAATATTGTGAATGCAATCAAGAACAGGGCCGATCGTGAGAAACAAAAAGATGACGTTGGGAATCAAGAGGTTGCAAAAGTGATGGTTATGTGATTGTGTCAAACTGATGTGTATACTGGTGGTAGCATATCTAGTAAATTCATGGTCTTTTGGTATAGTCTGATGGTAGCATATGTGGTAAACATGATGTGTAGTCATTTGGTAAAATATGATGTAGTATTGAACAATTTCTGATGGGTAGTCTTTTGGTAAAATTTGATGCAGTATTGAACAATTTCTAATGGTATTATAAAAATCAGATGGTAGTTTTTTTACATTACTATTTTTGTTGTATGTTTTAAAGTTTTTAATGTAATTTAACATCTTGCATGTATGTTCAGTTAAAAATAGTCTGCTAGAACAATAAACAAAAATCATATATGATTCAAAAAGAATCATATATGATTCATAAAGAATCATATATAATCATATATGATTCATAATGAATCATATATGATTCATTATGAATCATATATGATTCATTATGAATCATATATGATTCAAAAAGAATCATATATGATTCATTATGAATGATATATGATTCCACCAGAATCACATGTAAAACAGAAAACCAGAAAAAACAGAAAAACGTAAAGAATCATATGTGATTTACCTTCATTAACAGCAAAAATATAGTTATTTACATTACAAAGATCAAACACTATTTATTTCAGAAAAAAAAATTATATGTGTGCTTTTTACAATGCATATCTATACTCATGTACTATGACCATGTACGACGACCATCAAATGCTCATGTTCTTGACTTTCACTAACGACCATGAGTATTACGACCATCAAATACTCATGTTCTTGACTTTCACGCTAACCCATATTCCCACAGGCTTATCTTGCTACTCATAATCCTCGTCTTGCTCATCTGAATCACCCTCTTCCTCATCATCACGATCTTCATTAATGTCTCCATCTTCCTCATCATCACGATCTTCAAATCAGTGTTTAACATACAAATTAGTGTTTAACATATAACTATCTACATTTTATATGATTTTACAAAAACATCAGTATAAGCAGTAAAAACATCAGTATAAGCTAGAATCATATATGATTTTAGTAAGAATCACATGTGATTCTAGTTGAATCATATATGATTCTACTATAATCATATATGATTTTAGTATTGAACAATTTCTGATGAGTAGTCTTTTGGTAAAATTTGATGTAGTATTGAACAATTTCTGAAGGTATTATAAAAATCAGATGGTAGTTTTTTTACTTTACTATTTTTGTTGTATGTTTTAAAGTTTTTATTGTAATTTAACATCTTGCATTTATGTTCAGTTAAAAATAGTCTGCTAGAACAATAAACAAAAATCATATATGATTAAAAAAGAATCATATATGATTCATAAAGAATCATATATGATTCCACCAGAATCACATGTAAAACAGAAAACCAGAAAAAATAGAAAAACATAAAGAATCATTTGTGATTTACCTTCATTAACAGCAAAAATATAGTTATTTACACACACTATTTATTTCAAAAAAAAAATCTTATGTGATTTTTACAATGCGTATCTATACTCATGTACTATGACCATGTACGACGACCATTAAATGCTCATGTTCTTGACTTTCACTAACCACCATGAGTATTACGACCATCAAATACTCATGTCTTGACTTTCACGCTAACCCATGTCCCACAGCCTTATCTTGCTCCTCATAATCCTCATCTTGCTCATCTGAATCACCCTCTTCCTCATTTCACGATCTTCAAATCCGTGTTTAACACACAAATCAGTGTTTAACATACAAATCAGTGTTTAACATATAACTATCTATATTTTATATGATTTTACAAAAACATCAGTATAAGCAGTAAAAACATCAGTATAAGCTAGAATCATATATGATTTTAGTAAGAATCACATGTGATTCTAGTTGAATCATATATATATGATTCTACTATAATCATATATGATTTTACAAAAACATCAGTGTAAGCATACTCTGTAATTTCCACTTCACAAGCATAATCAACTACAGATGCTATGCACCAAAAACAACCAGTTTTAACTAATTCAACAAACAAATTCAACAAAATCACAAAATCATGTAATTTCCACTCTACATACTTCCTAAAACACCAACTAATTCAACAAAATCACAAAATCAACAACTAACACAATAATCAACCTAACACATCAATTAGCTTATCATAATTACAAACATATCAATCAAAACACAATAATAAATCGAAATACACCAATCAAATCATTCAAATTCAATGACTAACACTATAAGAATCAAAATAGCAATTAATCGAATAACATGAACAATAAACTGAATTATATTAAAAAACATACCAATATCAACATTTTGATGCTCATTTTGATCGGCGATATACAATGAAGAAGATAATAGCAACGATTCACCTTTAGATAGTGAAACTTCTTCTCGTAGGTCCATTATATAAAAGATATTTGGTTAATTTTGCATTTGATTTTGATAGGAAAAAAGTTAGGGTTTGATTTGGGGGAATGGGGATTGGGAAAACGGTTGGTGAGAGAGAAGAACAAAATGAATGAGATGCTACTGACCCCTAATGGGTAGTATTATTTTTGAGCATGTAATTACAAAACTGCCCCTCCATTAGTTAAATGATATGTATAAAAAAAAAAGAAAAAAGAAATAGAATTAATCTCAACTCTTGGATCAGATTGGAATGGAAGGCTAGGATGAGTTGAGCGGTTCTATGTTAAAATTCGGTTCTACACCGAACTTTTGGCTTGAAACATATGATGCTTACTTAGCAAAGGTACTATGGCTGTAAGAGCACCCACAACAATAACCCACGTTCTACAATAACTCAGCGCCACGTCAGCGCCACGTCAGCTTTAACACAATAACTCAACACCCACAACAATAACTCACAATAACTCAACCATAACTCAACAACAATTTACAAAAACACTCCTTCATTTAGGGGAGAAAGTGAAACTTTTTTTTTTTTTTAAAACAAAACATCACACTAACGTGCGTTAGTGGAATAACTTACCACGTTAACGCGGCAATAACTCAAGACCATGCAATGGTAACGTGGCTATAACTTGGGTTATTGGGGCAATAACGTGAGCCATGCGTTATTGTTGCTGATGCTCTAAGCTGTGCTTTAGTACCATTTGCATGTTTGTGGGCTGCAATATGTGATTCTTTAAAAATAACGAAAAGAAACCCTGCAAGTAAATTGCGGATGCTAGTACGCCCCTACAACATCAACATCGACCTTCAACTGCTAAAAAACAAATCTGTGCCATTGACCTTCATAAGTTAATACATAGAATTAACTACAACATTTTACAAATCAACCATCAAACTATAGTTAAAACCTTTGTGGACTGCTGTATGTCGTGTATTTTGGAATGTTGTTGTGTTGTGATTAGCAGCTTGTGTTTATATTTATATAAGAGTCAGACTCAATATCAAAAGAACCGAGCTTGTCGACCTAATATTATCATAATATGAGCCCTAAGAACTTGTCATGATTGGAGTAATAAAAAAATAAACATACAATAGGAAGCTGCCAATAACCCTAAAAACTATCTCTCTCTCTCTCTCTGGCGAAAAGTCGATTCACATCTATATTCCCTAACAATTAAATATAAACCTTTTAATCTATTTAATTGGTTTCTTCATAGTGGGACGGTGGTTTCTTGATTGGTTTATTGCAATTTATGATATTATATCCAATCCTAGGTCTACTGAATTGTGTAATAGATTTAGTTTTTTGCTTGCATGTGAAACCGACCTTGCTTTCCTCTTAATAATAATTGTGGGTCTTCCTTCTTTTATTATTCTCCTTATTGTTTGCATGCAAATTATCTTATTGTGGATCGTTTAACGATTATAGGGTCTTGTTAATAATCGATTCTATTTCATTATTAATTATTCGATTCTTTCGTCGATTATAATGGGTCCAGGTTAGGTGTTCTTGGTAATTCGTGTTAAACCCTAACTGTTTTCAGTTGGGGTTTTCTCCCTTGTTAACGATTTTGTGATTTATGTGTAAGTGGGTTTAGAGAGATGAATAAAGGGTTTTTTAATACGAAGAAGGATTCTAATGTGCCGAGTGTTGTTGGGGAGTCAAGGGCTGCTACGGATGATTACCCTAAACCTTTTGAATTCCCAGCACTTAATGTGACCAATGATGCTACAACAAACCAAGTGAAGCCGGTTTCATTTGGTGTTGCTGGTAATAAGGATGCTACAACCACTATTAGCTTTGGTGAGTTGAGGTCAGCCTCAACAATGAACCCTAATAGTGTCAATTTGAACGTGGATGTTGCAACAGGTTCCTCTAAAGATGTGCCTAAGCAAGTGGAGCCGGTTTCACTTGCCTCTCCTTCAATGGTTATTGATGGTGATGATTGTAACCTTCCTGAAGGTGATGGAGTTAACGTTTCTAAAATGGCTGGAAAACTGCGCTTATCTCCCATCAATGACTCACATGGGGCTGCTAACCATGTTACTAAAACGGTTGTGAATTCACATGTGGTTGTTGGTGTTGATAAGGTTGGCGTGGATGAATTGAAGCAACCGTCTACATCATATGCGAGTGCTACTTCTAATGAACATAAGAAACACATATCTAATTTCCGTAGGCTGGAATGTAGCAAGAAATCAAATGGTGTGGATTTGTCTGTTCCTATGAAAGTGGTTGAAGAGGTAAACAATAGGTTTGAGAATACGTTGTATGGGTACTTTCTTGGCCAACGCCTTGCTTTTCCTGTTGTTGACTACTATGTATGCAATACGTGGGCTAAGTACGGGTTACAAAGGGTAATGATGAATGCAAAGGGGTTCTTCTTCTTTAAGTTTAGTTCGAAGAAAGGTGTTGATGATGTGCTTGAAAACGGCCCTTGGTTGATTAGAAATGTCCCTATTATTCTTAAACCCTGGACATTGAACACCAATTTGCTTAAAGAGGATTTGACCAACATCCCGGTGTGGGTGAAATTCCATGATGTTCCTCTTGCTATGTTTTCTGATGATGGCCTTAGTCTTCTTGCAACATTGATTGGCACGCCAAAAAGGTTAGATGCGTTTACTAGCCAAATGTGCAAGGAAGCGTGGGGCCGTAGTAGTTTTGCTAGATGCATGATTGAAGTGAAGTCGGATGAGGTGCTCAGGGAAAGCCTTACTGTTGAGATCCCTTTACTTGATGGATCGGGATCGACTATTGAGAAGATAAGGGTTGAATATGAGTGGAAACCTCCTCGGTGTGAGACGTGTAAGATATTTGGTCATACTATGGTTGACTGTCCAAAAGTTGTTGTACCTGCTGCTCAGCCTACTAAGCCTGCTAATGACGGCTTCAAGACTGTCACTAAACAGAAAAAGGGTAAGCAAGGAGGTCATACAAATCCAGGTCAAGGAGGGTATACTAAACCTGTTGTGGGTAAGAAATTTCAATATCAACCCAAAAAGACTCCTCCTGAACCTAAGAAAGTGGATGGCACTAAGAAGAAGACTTCTGATGTGGCTAGTTCTAGTGGAACGAAGATCTCTACATCAAACCAGTTTGATGCTCTTAGTATGGATGATACGGATGCTTTTGGTGTTCCTACTATTGACAACAACAAGGACGTGGATTCTGGTCATACAATGGAGGTTAATAAGGATGAGTCGTTAAACGGGAATGCATCACAAGAACCGCTTGTGAGTGATTCAATGGGAACAAAGGGAGTTGGTTCTAATCATATAGTTGAGAAAATTGGAAAGCTTGAAAAGCTACTTATTGATGGGAAAGCTACTCTTGTGGATGATGATGGTCATCCTGTTCCGTCTACCTCTTCCACTAAGAGGGTTAACCCATTTTCAAAGGTGGGTGATGTTGAGGTTTCTGATAGTGATGATGATGAGGTTCTTAACACGTTTGACGAATCAGCAAATCTTTTTGGTGGTGGTCATGAGCGTGAATATGAATATGATGACTATGATCATTATTCGAAGCAAATTTATGACCTTCCTGGGAATTTGGATGCTCTTAATGCCATGTATGGCTTTGATCTACAAGGTCGTAGGAAGTAGGTTATATTTTGTCAGAGTTTTTTATTATCATGTGGTTAGTGGTTTTGTTTTCTTGTTTAGAAAATATGAAGTATCTTGTTATGTAAGCTTTTCGCCTATGTAACGGGCTGAGATATGGGATTCACCCATATCCGTTGTACTTAAATGATTTTTGGAGTAATATATTTACCGGGTCGTTGACCTTTTACCCAAAAAAAATAAATAAATAAACATACAAGAACATCAAAGTGAAATGCAAATAAACATGTCAAATAATAACATGGAAGTAGAAATGCAAACAAGCGTAGGAAAGCATATCGTATAATAACAAGAAAGCAGAAACGAATACAAGCATGGAAGCATGGAATATTGAGGTGAGTAATTTTCGGATAATTGAATAATGCAGAATTACAATATAAGGTATAATAAGTGGGCTAGGCCTCTCAATAAAATATAATGGTCCATGACTAATAATAATACAGAAATAATACTACACTAACAACCCCCAAACAGTTTGAGTGGGAGATAAACAAACTCTCAAACTGGAACGGAAATCTTCAAATAACGTGTACGGTAGTCCCTTAGTGCAAGTGTTCGAAAACTGATAACGAGAAGGCATATGGAGAACTCGAACTTGACCAATAGCAACCAAATCACAAACAAAATGTATATCAATCCCAATATGTTTCGTGCGTTGATGTTGTACATGATTGGAGGACAAATACACCGCACTAACATTATCACAATAAACCAATGTAGCCGAAGAAAAAGGTGTATGAAGCTCGCGTAACAAATTCCACAACTGACATGCCTCCAGCAACAGCATTAGCCACACCCCTATACTCGGGTTCCATACTTGACCTAGAAAGCATAACATGTCATTTAGAGAACCATGACAATAAATTGTTGACAAGAAATACACAATAACAAGATGTGGACCGACGAGTAGTAGGCCAACCAGCCCAGTCCACGTCCGAGTAGACAACCAATGAAGATGTATTAGAAGAATATGACTGTAAACCATAATCCAGAGTACCACTAAAATATTGTAAAATCCGTTTGAGAGCCGAAAAGTGACACTCGCGAGGACCGACCTACCATGAAACTGAAGTAGCTTAAAATAGAAACCGACTAAGGCCAAACCGCTAATCTAGTTCTAGATCGCCACGCAGTCCTATCAGAGGTCATGTCCTCGATCAAGAGAAGATCCTTCATGTCATACTTGAGTCTATCCCGCACCTAAGTTTTGGTCTTACCCTTCTTCTTAACCTGTCTACTACCAAAGCTTCCACCCTCCTAACTAAGCTTCCATCCTCCTAACTGGAGCAGTATGTGGTCTCCTTCTAACATGTCTGAACCATATCAATCATCATTCCCTCATCTAGTTGATTCTAGATTCTACTTTAAGTTCCGCTCTGAAAACTCCATTTGGAACCATGTCTCATAGGTTCACCTTAGCATTCTCAACTCCGCCACCTCCACTTTATTTGCTTGAGCCTTCATTATTGGCCAACACTCGGATACATGCAACACATCTGGTCTAATAGCCACTTAAAAAAAATTCCCTTTTAGCTTTAGAGGAACTTTCCTATCACACGAGACTCTGGAAGCCGCCCTTCACTTCAACCAGCCTACTCTAATACGGTGGGTTACATCATCATCTACCCCCTGATTTTGTATCACAGAACCCATGTATCTAAAAGACTCCTTTGGTTGTAGGATCTAGTCTCCGATACAAATATCCACTTCTTCGTAGTGGACGATCTCGTTCCTGCCAAAATCACATCTTAAATATTTTGTCTTCTCACGGCTAGCCATTGTCTTTTAGGGCCTCCCTCCAATGCTCAAGTTTTTTTGTTTAGCCCTTGTGTCGATTTGGAAAATAACACTATATCATTCCCGAATATTATGCACCAAAAGATGCTTTCTTGTATCCCTCGTCATAACAGTATTGGACTTTGTCTCATAGCCAGGTGGTACCTATTCGTATTCGCCTTGTCTTATTGGTGGTACCTCGATATTTATTGCATTCAACGTTTCAAAGCAATGGAGTAGAATAACTGAATAACCAATATATATAATCAAAGGAAATGTCTATGATAACTATCGAATTAGAAATCCTAAATATATAGCTGACTGAACACCTAGCATAAATCTAGAATAAGAGAAATTAAATGTGGGTTAAAAATAATTGGCCTAATGGAGTCCAACATTATATTCAGCGTATATATAGTTTGCAAAGATGAGGACTGCAAACAACAACCTACTAACTTGAATAGATCAAGTCACCCAAGTTATAAGTTCTCAAAAACTTATCATTGTCTGTCTAGTTTTTAGTGGGCAGGAAACATTTAAAAGGGTTTGTGTAACTTTAAACATTTTTTTAAATCTTTACTAAATAATACTCCGTATATAGTTTGAAACATATGATGCTTACTTAGCAAAGGTACTATGCCTGTAAGCTGTGCCTTAGTACCATTTGCATGTTTGTGGGCTGATATATGTGATTCTTGAAAAATAACGATAAGAAACGCTGCAAGTAAATGGCAGATGCTAGTACGCCCCTACAACATTAACATCGACCCTCAACTGCTAAAAAACAAATCTGTGCCATTGACCTTCATAAGTTAATACATAGAATCAACTACAACATTTTACAAATCAGCCATCAACTATAGTCAAAATTAGTTATAAGATTGATTGCTGGAGTTAATTTAAGAGAAACCAAAAAAAATAATAATAATAAATAAAAAAAAAATAAAATAAAATAAAGACAAATATATTGTAGTATAATTTACATAATTTCCAAGAGAATATGGTAAGCATATTGTACTTCGGGTTGACTCAACCTCGTGGAGAATACGACAACCATGATGGATAACTAATTTTGGCAAAAACAACCATGATGGATTGATGGATAACTAATTGGTTGATCCAAATTGGGTACTGCATGTTGGAATATCATAACTGAAATTTAGAGATGTAATGTGGTTGCCATTAAGTTTTTATTCTTGTCTAATTGTCTTTATAATGAAGGCTAAGTCGATCTAGTTGACTAAGCTAGTCTAGTTGTTAGGGTGTAATGTACGTGGTGTTTCACTTGTTGTCTTGTTTTTAGTTGTAAGGTTTGTAACGAAGGCTAAGCCTAGCTAGTTGGCTAAGGGGCTGTTTCTTTTTTTTAACTGTTTGGAAAAGGTTTCCTTTTTGTATAATGCTAACTGTTTGTAGTTGGTCCTGTGTAGAAATTTTGTGCTTCTTTTTCTTTCTTATTCACAAATACTAACCAAACATATTTTAACATTTAATATCTAAAATCAAATGATAACTGGTATACACATTGCATCATCAGTAAACAATTTTTTTTAATAACCATGTTGGATTTGTATTTAAAACACAGATCTGGCCTTACAAATATTAGAATAAATTAGATTTTTTTGATGTGGAACACAAAATTCATGAAAAAACCCAAGTGAATCTACTTATTATTTATACAAATTAAACCACAAAAACATTTTCATATCACACAGATCTGACTTTGTTTTCTTTTGCCCAAAATAATTAGGAAATAAAAATCTTTATTTGGTAACCATCTTCTCTATGACTATGATTCCACCATTAAAGAAAGTTGAAGGTTTTAGACTTTTAGCAAATAAGAAAACCCCTTGAGGAAAGTGACATGTGAGTGAAGAAGTGAGCATTGAGGGAAAAAACTAAACTCCGGCGAGAAGGGTAGTTGTGGTGACAACTCCGGTGGTGATGGACGTCGAGAGGAAGAAACATATAGGTGGTGAGAGAGGATTAAAGAGTGACAGTTGAATTTGGATGATGATGAGAATGGAGAATAAAAAGAGATAAAGAAGGGATATGTTATGTATCCTAGATGGGAAAGGGGACGGTTTTTACACCCATCAATATTTAGGAAATCAGTTTAGGATAAGTAAAAAAGAAACACAAGTCAATCCTAGATGGGAAGGGAAATGTTACCAAATGGCCCATTAAGCAAAAAGTAAACGCCCCCTAAGTCATGTTTTTAATTATTGTCATGTCTTTAATGTTTCCAAAGTGATTTCTTATGTCATGGTTTAATGAGGTGAGATCAATATAGAGCTCATATTTGCCATAAAATCAATAAACCAATCATAGTCATCAATTTTTTTATTTAAATTAATAAAAAACAATTTTTCACATTTTTTTTCAAAACAAAATATCTTGCAAACGGTAAATCATCAAGCTACAAAAATCATACCATCGAGACGAGAATTAAATTATCTTTCTATAGATATGCATTATTATATACTTTTGACGATTTTTTATGAATTTCTAGAGAGACTAGATTAATTTTTTAGGCAGATTTTTCCTCAAGTAGGAAAAATATAAGTAAATAGCCCCTACCCTCACGAAGATATCCCACCCTCTTCAAAATAGAACACCCTGAATATTTGTGACGAATATTAATAATATTAACAGTGGAATGTTCCCATAAACTATTAAGGCGATCGATATAAAAAAACTAGACCCTTAATTCCGGGTGCTACAGAATTTTGACGGCTGTACTGAATTTAATTCCCTATCGAAGTGTGAGTTTTTAGTGTATTTAGTTTCTGAGAGAAGGTTGTGTGAAGAGTTTCTCTGGAATAATTTGAGATTGGTGTTGTTGTTTAATAATCTTATTTCAGAGTGACTTAAAACCTCCTGTTTATAATTAGGTTTATCTTGTTTCTAATTTGATATAACATTGTCCCGAGGCATATTAAAAACCTATGAATTATTAAATATGAATTAACCCTAAGCATATTAATTTAATGGGTATTACACTAACAATAATCAGTTATGTCATTAAATAATATTTAGACTCCTAAATAATAAATGTGATTAAAATTCATGTAGATCCATTGAAGAAGGAAGAGCTTTTGATTTCCTTCGATTATCTACTTCCACTTGTTTCATTATCTCATCCGCTTTAAGGTGAGTTTTCGTAGCCCCCTTTTACTTATACTTTTCCTTGAGGGAAAATGATAGTCCAAGTTATTTCAAGCTTTATGTCGTCCTTAAATGTTTGCATTAGAACTTTTGGACAATGTTGTGTCTATATAATTGCGTAGGTGTACTAGTGGTTTTGCTGTGTAGAACATTCTATGTGGGGCTTTTTGTGTAGAACAATCTGTGTAGAACAATAATCATGTTATAGCTCGAGCTGGTAGGCATACATAGAAGAACATCATATTACGGAGATGAAGAGTTTCGTTGTTGGTGGTTATTTTGATGGAACTATATATGACTGCTTTCCGTACACTTTATTATATTATTTACACACTTGTCCTACATATATATATCATGCACGGTAAATAGTTTTGTTTAACTTAAACTTACGAGCTCAACCAACATTATGTTGACATTTTCGAGTATCATTTTCAGGTGATCGATAGTTGTATTTCGAAGGCATGTATATTGAAGTCATTCATTGTTCTCATATCAAAGACTGAGTGATTTGGCCAAGTTCCTTTTTCTAAAGACTTTAATTTTATAAGATTAAGACTTATGTTTTCACTATTCAGTATTGTTTATAAAAATCTTTATGTAACATTATAAACTTATTCCTTAAATCAAATATGGTGTTGTTCTACTATCTTATGTGATGTTAAATTTTGTTGCACCTCGTGTTTCTGCTCTTAGTGAGGTACTTTACAACATTTATTTAAAAAAAAAGAAGAAGAAGAAGAAGAAGAAGAAGACAAAACTACATTTCTTTCATTTGGTGTACACCAATCTTTTTTACCAAATTATTTATTTTGAGGGGAGGGGGTGGCTGTGCGATAACATGGCTTTGGCTCAAGCCAAAACATAGCTACATATGAACGGTATGGGTGTCTGTTATTAACATAATATACATTTATGGAAGCCGTCTGAATAAAAATATATTTTCTCCTTTGCTACAATAACTCCACTTTCTCTTCTCTAATCCTTCTATCTTCTAATATCCGGCTTATTTGCCATGATTCTCATTAATTGGATAACCAATATATAATACATAGCACTCATATTGTCAGAATATAAAAGTGTTGCAATAAGAATAAGTGTGTGATGCTCGCGAAGAAGATTACGAACCTAGGCAGTCTCATCTAATGATAAAGAAACCACCGGTGGTCATGGTTTGGTCATGCGTCCTCCTTACTAGGCATTTGTGAATAACACATAGTCATTAGCTTTTTCGAGTGGTATGGTGGTTGTGACAACAAAATGTAAGACATGGAAAAAGACTTTTTTTTTTGTATGTATGCATATTGTGTGGTATATTTGTGCTTAAGAGGGTATGTTTGTGTGGTAGGTTTTGTGTTACGGGTATTTAATGGGTGGTTTGATGACGAGAGTGTATGCTCATGTGGTGCTAATAATCTTTGATTTAAGAGTTCACATAGGTGTTTGTTTTTGTTTAGAATAAGCTTTGATCAATATAATACAATCACATAGGAGTAGTAGATAATCATTTTAGAGAGATTTGTGTTTATATTTTTGTATGAAATATCATATAGATGTTGAAGATGCCTCCTCGCCCAGATCCACAAAGACAAAATGCTCGGTTACAGCAAACGGTTCTGGCGATGTAAAGTTTATTTTCTACTCAAATACTATAAGATATAAGCTAGGGTTTCTATTTAAGTAACTGTTTCTTCACTGATTATGTTTTCTGTGTATCTAATTCGTATATTCACTAATTATAGCTCCTTAATTCTGTAGGCTGCGTGCTAACTGGTACCTACTTGCATTCGCTCTTCATGGAGTGGTAAGTATGTTCTACGGCCCATTGATGGGCATGATCCAGATGAAATTTCAGAAAGCATCTCCATTTGGTACAACCATCAAAGGTCTTCTTTACACATGCCTTGGTTGCTACATCTCAATGACCCTCGGTTTTGGTGCGATGATATATATCATCATTCAAGTTAGAGATGCTGGAGGTCAAGGTTACCCCACATCAGCTATTTTTTTTGGGTAAAGGGATCTCCACCCTGGTAAAATATATTAACCAAATAAACTTTTAAAGTACAATGGAATGTGGCTGAAGTACCACATTAACCTCAAGCAAACGCTTGAACAACCACTAGAACATTTATGACATGCCATAAATGAACAACTAGCTACGAAAAACTAGAACAACTATGAAAGAAAAAAACATGCACGAATCAACATCGCATATTACTTCCTCGACTTGCCTTCGACCTTAAAATCAAACATCTTGTTAAATTCCTCCAATTGCCCAGGTAAATCAAGTACCTGGGCAGCGTAATCATCAGAAAAATAACCTTCAAGCTCGTTTTGTCCTCCAGCTGATGACAGGTAACTACTCATAGGATCGTCTGGCTCAAGAACCTCATCATCACTATCAGATACAACCACATTACCTACCTTAGAGAAAGGATTACCCTTCTTAATCCCCTCAACCACCGGAACAGGTTTCCCATTATCATCCACAAGCGTTCCTATCCCATCAATAATGAGCTTTTCAAGCTTATCAATTTTCTCGACGATAGGGGTACTTGGTTTACCAACCTCAATAGACTCATCAACCTCATTGTCACTATCAATCTCCATAACATGACCGCTTTGCTCCCCTTGTGTCACCCCAACCTCAGGCCCCATTTCAGAATTGGTCACCTCATCCATAAGCGAACCAAATGGATTCTTAGTGACGATATCACTTAGATCATCATGAATATACTTATTAGAAGTATGCACATTGTCTTGATTACCGTTATAATAGCACCATTGTCTCTTGTTCTTGCTGTGCTCGTCACTCCTCATCATATTTGGGTGGGGTATCTTGTTATGGGTGTTGTTGCTTTACTTGTTTTTGTTCTCAATTTCGCTGAACAAGTGTACCGATGGTTTCGGCAACCACCACCACAACGTCGTCGTACTATCGCTCTTGCTGAATTACTCAATCAAAGGTTAGGCCAGGCGGGTCCAATGTAGTTTGGTTTTTAGGAGGCGACCTGGTTTGTTATGTTTTTCAATTATGTTTTATAATCAAGAAAGTGTAAAAGTAGGATCATATTTTACTGTATTTGATCTGAAATTTGTATGTGAAGGATGAATCATATTTTGTTTCATGTTGATTCAGAACTTAATGAGAACGGATAATATTAGAGTAGAGATGTGTTATTACTAGTTTTTGAGATACTATTATTTGTTTGGTATCCCATGTAAAGAATCGGTATTGCAATGTGTATCCACGAAAATCCAATTATTTTAGTCGGCTTATTTGCTTTTAACATCATACTGTTTTAATAAACTCTTACATGCATTTGAACCTGACACAGTTAAGCGATGGATAACGTTTAAATAGTTTCATAAACTTGTTTTAATCAGCTTTAACCTTGTTTTCATAAAGATCTTGTTCAGTATGTCGTTTATAAAATATGAGGGAAAAAAAATAAAAAATAAAAAATAAAAAAATAAATAAACACATTGTCCAAGAATGACCCCTTTTTACAAATATAATCTTGGATAAAACCCTAAACGGTCTCTCTCTATGTGGCGACAAAATGTAACCAACTATAACATTGATCATATATAATCTTCACTCGGTTTCGTGATTTAAGGCCGTTGCAAATGGAAACCACAAATATTGGGTCACCCCCTATCATATCAGCGCCACATCAGCTTTCTCTCTTCAATACTACACCCATGCACTCACAATTTGCTAGTGGTGACCACAATGGCGACCGTAATTTTTTTATTTTTTTATTTATTTTTTTATTTTTTTTTAACTGTAACTTTTACTCATTAAATTAATAAAACATTACATAAATTAAAAACTAAAACTTTTATTAGTAAAATATTTATGTTTTACATATTAATATTTTATTCATAAGACTTGATAAAAATATTTTTCATACACTACATCAAATTTTGTATCAAAGGTTAGTTGGTTGGTTCAAAATTACTTGTAAGTCATAATTATTTTTCATACTGAAAGCACTCATTTAGCCAAAAAGAAAAACACTTGTGCAAAACAAATGGAGCCACCTTCCCATCACGACACCCAACATCAAAACTCCCCATCCTTATCACTCCAAAACTCGATATCACAAACCATAAATCCACTCATTCATTATAACTCCTTCATTCATCTTACTTCACCACAACTGAAGTCAACACAAATCCCCCTTGTTTCTTACTTTCTTAATGTTGAAAAAAGAACCTCACAAACTCGAATACACAACACCTTTCACGGATGAAGAACCAAAACTATTTGCTTCAAGACCTTTTTAACTAGAGTCTTAGGTAGGTTGTTCTTTGTTGTTTTAGTTGTTCGGGTAAGATCTATGATGGGTTTTGATTTCGAATGGATATAATCTTGAAATGCTTTTCAAAATAAAACTAAGATCTTTTTTCATATGTTGGGAATTATTGTAACCAGACTTAAGTCTAGATTAGTTAAGTCGGGTAGATAGTTAAGTCTGCCAGTACTAAGTTAAGTCTGGCATACCTAGTTAAGTCTGTTTATGTTTTTAGAATAGTTAAGTCTGTTTTGTTTAACAAGATATATATGTTAGGAGATATTATAGGAAAGGATATGCACATGGCTAGATATCTTAGGAGAAGATATGTATGCATCCTTTCACACGTTGTGTAGAATTAGGGTTTTCTTGTATTATAAAAGGAACCCTACGGCATTGTGTTCTATGCCAAGTTTTTAAAGTTTAATAGTAAACAAAGTTAGTAATTCTCTGTGTTGTTCTTACTGCTTGTGTTAATATTCCGCGTTAACATCAAGTATACATCGTTTAAGAGTTTCTCATATAGATAGTTTGGATTTATCCCAGGTGTCTATTGTCTTACAAAGGCTACTTAGATCTAGAACTTTTAGATAGTTTGGATTTATCCAATGTGTCTATTGTCTTACAAAGGCTACTTAGATCCAGAACTTTTGAACCTACATCATAGTTCTTTTTTTCGAGTCTTGTATGTGTACCAAATGTGAGAGGGAATAGAACTGCTGCGGTTTCGATTTATTTTTATTTATTTATTTATTATTATTATTTTTAATTAAAATGATGCAACGGTTAAAAAAAATAGGGGGGGGGGGGGTTGTGCCCAGTTAATTGGTTGGAGGCAATCCGAAAGAATGAAAAGGTTGGGGTGAGATACGGTCTTAATTGGTTGAGCTAGTGAGGGCAACGCAGTCAAGAGATCGGTCGGTTTGGGTCAACCGAACCATTAGCATTGGCTAACTTGTGATTTGTGCATGAATTCTTTATTGTCATTTACTGCTTGGTAAGCTTGATCCTTATTACTTTCTTGGTTTTTTTTTTATCTCCCTATACATATACTTAGAGCGTGTCTATCAAATTCTTGTTAGGAAATTTATAAACGTAATACAAATTGCTTTGTACAAAATCGTAAGTTTACAACAACAGATTGAGGCCTGCGACTAGCAGTGTCCTTAAACAGAAATTCGTCATATCTAGTATGAACTGTTTAAAGGATATAACAATCAAATCAAGTATGAAACTTGAATCTAGCGAATCTGATATGTTATGATGATGGAAATGGATAATGTTTGTGTGTTTTTAATGACTCCAAAGTGACAAATTCGTCCTATATATACAGGCACATGGTGACCCTTTAAAACAGTCATAATACCCCCTTCCAATGGCCTTAGAGACGCCTCTTTTCGTAACAGTCACAATGGTTCACAATTAGCGAAGACCTAGCGACAGAATAACCGTCGTTAACTGAAACTGGTTCAAACAGTCACGATGGTTCGTTTAGTGATGCCTTTTCAACAGATATAACCGCCACGAATTTGATTAGACACGTCTTTAGGATGGTGATGGTTCTTAGAGACAGTTTAGTGACAGAAAAACTGTCACTAATCTCTATTTCGTAGCAAACACTAAAAACAACAAACCCATTAATTAGTAATTTTCCAACAATACCCCATTTTTTCTATACAAACACCAATAATACCCCACATTTTAATAGAAAATAAGAAAATTACTTATTATTTTATTTCCATCAAATGTAAATGACATGCATCAGATTAGATGTCTTTTGGACTTGAACCTATCCTAGTGAGTACATATCGGATCTACTTTGTGGATAGTGGACATAAGTCTTGAACTAGCCACGTTTTATAGTAAATCGAGACAATAAGTATCACACATATCATATTTATGCAATATCAGATTCTTACCATTGTGTTCATTTCGGTCGTGAACATATCCTTATTCATGAGAATTTTAGAAAACTTAGCCATCTGGTTCCCAAAGATGCGACCACACATCAATCTCGTATAGTAGTGCCAATCAAGAATATTTCATAGTATTCCACTTTAAAAAAGCCATTAGCATTATTAAAAATTAAGATTCAACCCTTAATCATCAAGGAACAACACACAAAATTCATCATAGGAATGGGCATACGTGTGTGTTAGTACTTTTGAGTTTTCCTTAACTAGTTTTCCTATTGAACCTAGACCATGGGATCTCCAATTTTGCTAGGTTAGGTTTCCGCCGAGTAATCACTCATTGTTTTGGCTTTAAGCCCATACCCGTAACCATCATCAAATATCAGAACTTTTGTCAGGTGTTACTATTTATGGCGTAATACTATTCCTAAGTTTACACCATAACTTTCTTCTGTACAATAAATTTTTTAACAAACATACTTTAACTTTGTATTAGTTTTTAAATGAGCTTGTGGGTGTGTTCTCTTTAAACCCTCACGAGACTTCACTCGTCCACTCGGGACACCGAGTGGTTTAAAAGGCTTGTGGCATACACTAATACAACCGTGATTCCTACGAAAGTGAGTTAGGATTTTATTTTTCTTTTCTTTTTATTTTTAGATTTTATGCTTGTGGGTAGTTGCATGATTTCAGGGATTTGAAATTTACTCTTTAGGCGAAGCGAAAGCACGTTTTCTCAAACATGATCCTTCTATCATTTTCAAGAGCAAATTTCAGGGAAGTTCCCATTCTAATTCTACATTTCTTCTTTATTTCGCTTATTTGCGTACAAAAGGGACTTTGTACATTTTAAGTGGGGTGATGGGAGTAGAATTATAACTTGAATTTTATTTACCACATTTTTTCTAGTTTATTTTGAAAAAGACATTTTTAAAATTTTGACATGTTTTTCCGAACCTAACTAGAATAGACCTTAGCCGAGAACATTATAACCCTTGATTTCTATGGTGAGATTTAGCCTTTCAGTTTCCCCTGATTTACCCCAAATCCACACAATATTGAGTATGCCGATAGTTTGTAAACTTTAGAACTTGGCCTTTAAATCATTTCGAGACCATAGACGAGTAGTGTGTCGAGTTTACTTGATACATTTGGAAGAAGCTATTCGAAAAGGCAATATTTTAGGATTAACACCCAAATAGCCATATGTGTATATAATTGTGTGTGTTTATCAATTAGTCACCTCGACTCTTTGACCCCTGTGTTAAAACCCTTTTGTTGCACTTACTTTTAGTGCAAGATACCTCTAGATACACCCTTCCGAGCCATTATTTCATATCATACCCTTATCAATATTGTTTCAATACACCTATTCGCCTTAGCCTACCATGTGGTCTTAGCTCATGATTGGGAAGTCGTCGTTTGCTCAAATTTAAGGTTAGAGTAGAAAGATTCGGGAATCACGCTTACGTCAAAGACATATTTTTGAAGATCATTGCAGACCCCCAAAGTTTTCCATTATATGATTCATCTCAAGTGGGGGGATGTTATTATTCTTGTACTTAGTTTTATTATAAAAAAATGTAAATTTCTGTATGTAAATAGTAGTAATGGTGCAACATTGTATAGCACCAAGTTATAAGCTTATTGGATTAGTATCGAAGAGGCCACTTCGATCACATTAGAAGAATTGAGTTGGTAGCATATATACACCAACATGAAGACCAAGTCACACTTACTTGCTACATTATGATCCGGTTTGTACGTCTTGAAGCTTGGAGTTTGGATGGACAGAAGGTGGAGATGACTTGGTTGTAGGCTAAGATTATTTGCTTTTATTTTTCATTTTTCACCATTTATGTGCATCTCATTTCTTATCATACCCTTTAGTTGTAAATCATGCTTAGGTGAGGGATTTGAGTCGTCATTGGTGTCTTGGCCAGCGTTCTGGTCATGTATCAATGGTCTTTGTCGCCTTCGCCATAATATGTTAGTAACAACACTACACCTTAGCCTTATTTATTGTTTGCCCAATATTGCCTTCAAAGATTGTTTCGACCTTAGCTCTAGTGGTGGAGATTTGTGTAACCGTCAAGCCTATGATAGAATACATACTATGACTGTGCATTGAGTGATCACCCCGAAATTGACACTTAGATTAGAGAGAGTATGAGTGTTTGTTCCCATTTCGTGAGGTGTTCGGCTTTGATAAATTCTAGCATAGGAAGTTTTTAAATTCATATTTTCCAATCTTGTGGGTGATATCTTTTGAAAATGATTCTAATAAGGTCTACTTGAGGGCAAGTAGAGTTCAAGTGGGGAGATATTTGATGACATCAAATAGTTCTGATATTTTAGTGTCAATTTCCCACTAATATACTCATGTATTATGTCATTTTATTAGGATATATACTCTTAAGTGTTTATATTTCACTTTCAGGATAAAAAATTGAGCACTGGAACGTAGAGACGCGGATTTGAAAGGTTATCAATGTAAATATTCTAGTGTAAATATTCTAACGTATGCTGACCGGACCCTAGTTATGGCGTACAACATCTCTCAACTTACGCTGTAACAACAAATTACACCGAAGACTGAAGTCAACGCTGACCAAGAAGTTACGACGTAACTAATTAACAGGTTACGGTGTAGATGTGGGTACGAGGAGTTTCTTAATCGTATCTTACTTTGAGGTTACGCCGTAGATTTGCCTTCAACACTTAGATGAAATTCGTGGTCCAAGATTGTTACGACGTAACCAACAATGTGGTTACGGCGTAGAGTGGTGTACGAGCAAGTTACGATCGTAACCTACCTTTAGGTTACTCCGTAGTCTCATCACTGAAGATAACATCGTCCAAGATTCAAAGGTTATGGCGTAGCTAACCCTAGAGGTTACGCTGTAACATTGTCGCGGCTATAAATACCAGCCCTAATTCCGCATTTTAATATATCTTTTTCACACACAAAAACCAGAGGAGGAATTAGGGATCCAAGGAGGACGAATCTCTGCAGCATACAAGTCATATCCAAGGGAGAATTCACGTATACAAATCATAAGTTTTAGCATTTTTGTATTACATTCTTGTATTCAATTCATGTCTTCATCTACAATGTTAAACATCGAATTTGCTGCATGTTTTAATATGAGTGGCTAAACACCTTTGGTGTTAGCCTTATTATGAAATTGTTATTGTTATGATGTAGTTTTCTCGTTTCTTTATTGTTTTATTTGAATACTTTCTTAGCTTATTTTGGGACACCTTTGTATCGGTAGCATGGAAGTTTGGGTAGTATCTAGGAAGCTAGGAGAATTGACCATAGGACCCTAGTGAATCAGGTTGCGAATAGTGATAAGAATTGACCATAGGACTATCACTATTTGCGTGGAATTTCACCCAATAACCACCTTCCAAACGGAATTGCTTAAGAAATTACGGGGGATCTAAGTTCCGAAAGGCCGGGTTCCACTAAATAAGTCTAAGTTTGTAGAGGTGCTTATTGACTCTTCCGTTTTGTAAACCCATGAACTCTTGTAATCATTAGGTTACGGAATAGGACAAGGTGGAAGATAGGACTAAGCGAATTGACCAACTGAGTCTAGTCGAATTAAAACCCCATATGAAACGATATAATGCACTAGATAGAAAACATAGTCATGACATAACAAGAGTAGTAATTAAGTTAACACTTCTCTCCCTACTGATATATCTTCACATTTAATTGCTTTCATTTATTTTATTTAATTTCTTTAGTTTAATTAATAAATTTACCAAACCCCCTTTTTAAAACCAGTGACATTAGGACTTAAATATAATCCGCACGCAAAGCTCTTGGGACGACCTCGGCTTTACCGACAACTACACTATACACGACTGGGTACACTGCCCGTAAGTGCATTAGGTAGACCTTAGGTAGACCTTAGGTAGACGAGACTATTATAAATTATAAAACGTAGTCAGAAATCCTGCATCAATAGGAAAGATTGGTCTGAAAAGCTTGATGATGCTCTATGGGCATTGAGAACTGCATTTGAAACTCCAACACGGACCACACCCTATCAAATGGTATATAGAAAGTCATGCCATCTTCTGGTAGAAATAGAACATAACGCATATTGGGCATTAAGAAATTGCAATTTGGATTTATCTAATGATGGAAAGAACTGTTTTATGCAATTAAAAGAGCTTGATGAGCTTAAGACTATAGCATACAAGAATAACCGCATATATAAAGAAAAAACAAAAAAATGGCATGATTCAAAATTATAGAGGAATAAGAATATTGATGTAGGAGATAAAGTGTTGTTATTTAACTCTCGTTTGAAGATGTACCCAGGAAAGCTAAAATCCAGGTGGACCGGACCATATATAGTTAGAAGAATCTACCCGTATGGAACTATAGAAATATCACAAGGTGAAGGGGAAAGTTTTTCAAAGTGAATGGGCATCGACTAAAGAAGTATTATGAGGAGAAGACAAAATTAGAATTAGAAGAAGATATAACTCTCAATGGCATGACGTAAGGAGGAAGATAGCCGAACTTGAACGACTCATAAATAACCAAAATTGCTTCCTAGGAGACAACTAGGAATGTTTTTTCGAATTTTCTTTTCTTTTATTAGGTTACTGTTCATTCTGCAGAGTAGATATGGTGTATCCATATTCTGGATATGGCGTACCCCTCCCCCAGAATTTGTACTTTTGTTTATTTCTGCATTTTTAGGATTTTTATTTTATAAACTATCTATCAGGCCCTTGATACTGCGTATTCCTGTTTTCGGATAGGACGCATTCAAGCCCTGACTCGTACTTTTTTCCAATATAGAATGTTCAATACGACGTATCCAATCTCAGGGATACGACGTATGAACAATAGTCTGTATTACATCACCAAGGTAGTTTTACCCCATCTTGACCAATACTGCGTATCCAATTAATGAAATATGTCATATCGATCTCCTGATCTGGACACGACCTTCTTAAAAATTTTTCTAATTTTGTATTTTTTGTGTGTTGTAAACCTACGGCCATATTGACGCCCTTATACACACGAAAATAAAAAGTTGCTCGCATTCATACCATGGAGGATCATTCCAAGCAATCTCAGGAGAGTTTTCTGTTTCTAATTCTGCCATCTTTAATATTATGTATTCATTTGTACAACGAGGGCGTTGAACAGTTTAAGTGGAGGGAGGGAGCTAGAATTAGGATTTTACTTGTCCTATTATATGAAAAATGACTAAAAAATGGTTAAAATTTAAAATTTTCACATGTTTTTCATAGATCATTAGTAGCATAACCCGCACACAATACCTTTTGATACCATTTGTGAGAATTGAAACCTTTCCGTTTCCACTATTTTACCCCAAATTCCTAAAAAATATGTGTGTGCCGGTGGATTGATGTAGACTTTAGAACTTGGCTCGGTATATTTATTCGAAACCACAAAAATGAGCATTGCACTGAGGAAACTTGGCGTAATCGGATTTAATCAACGTAAAAGGCAAAATTCCTAGGATTCAACCAAATGGCCCATGTTATTATATATGTTTGTTTATCAACTAACAACACTGGTTAGTAGACCATCTGTTTAAACCCTTTGTTACTCTCATCTATAGAGTAAGATACCCCTAGTTTAACCTGTTGAGCCTTTCCTTTCGTTTGTTACACCACTAAATGTGTACGTTTCATTACACCCTCACCTTAGCCTACCGTGTAGATTAATGTCCATTGTTTGGTTGCTAGTGGCTACATGTGTCACGTGTATTTCCTATGTTCGTGTGAGTTTTTCGTTTATTTTTTTTAGAGAGACATTGGAGGAGAAAATTGCACTATGCAATGGGAATTTGAAAGTATGTAATTTGTGTCATATCTTTGTACTACTACTTTCACTAGTTTTTATTTTACTCAGATTCCTATACGATAACGAGTATCATATGATAGAGTATTATTAGTGAAAATGGTAAATTAATGAACCGTTTGTTTGATTTTCGGTTTATGTTAGTTAAGAAAAAATGAAAAAAAAAAGAAAAGAAAAAGAAACAAAAAAGAATGTGAATTTCAGTATTTAGTTTAAGTGGTACGTAATATAAACCACTTATTTTAGTGTACAGTGACCATAACTTTGCCACTATTGTATTGTATACTTTGGGATTTTATGGGAGTTGGTAATTCGAGATAGCCAACTTGGTATGTTTGATTCTTGATGATGTTGATCGAGGTATATTTGAGTCTTATTCGCGTATCATTAAAGCGTGTGTTTTCAGTGTTAAAGTGTGAGTTAGTCAATGATAAATGTCTCATTCGGGTTTGTGGTAAGGTAGTATCTAGTAGCAACTGGTTGTGTCAGAATTAATCTATTTGTTTTGTTTATTTTCTATTTACACCAATTATAAATGTTTACCATGCCTTATCCTACCATTATTCATTCTTTTATCCTAACCTTTGGTCTACGGAGATTAGGGAATTGAGCAATCTTTGGTGTCTCATTCATGGATTTGGATTAGCATTGATGATTTTGTCACGTTTTTTGATGTAGTACCATTGGGGAATATTACTTAGTTCTAGACTTTAGCTTATTGGAGTTAAGGAGTGAGCAATCATGAGTATCACGGTCATGGATTTGGTCGTGTGCTTGTGATTTTGTCGCCTTTTTTGGAATATAAGTATCGCTAGAGACTAAAAAGAATGACGAACCCTTAAGCCTAAACACTTTTAAGCCATTTTGCCTTTGAAATTGGTTTTAGTTCTAAGACTCTAGTGGTAGAGATGTGTATCCTTCCCAAGCTTATGATAGAATACTCACCACGACTATGCAATTGAGTATACCACTGAATAAACACCATAGATTAGTTATAAGAGATGAGCAAACTTAATTTCCTATTTAATGAGGTGTAATGGTTATGCACTATTGGTTGAGTTAATTACTTTGATGCTTAATTCCTAAACTAATGTTTGCGATGTTTTTATAATTATTTAATCTAGAGTCTACTTGAGGACAAGTAAAAGTCAAGTGGGAGATATGTGATAAGTCCTAATTTGTTGAATATTTATCACATGATTATTGATCATATATTACATGATTATATTTGAATTGATACTTAATTGCCCGAGTTTTCCAATTTCAGTGATTATGGAGCAATATCACGAAAGATACGAAAAAAAGACATGGTTTGGAGCTTGTTTTGTTGATTCTGTATGCAAGCTGTAAAAGAGCATACGGCATATGAAAATATGGCCATACGCCGTATTGATAGTTGTGGGGAGAACACGAGTTGATAACCTGATTAGTAGATAAGGAGGACATGTGGTAATGTCTCATTGGCTTGTACGTGATAGTGCTTTTCGTGTGTCCCTTTGTCATATGTCATATGGTACATCTTAACCATTAGTGGCAGCTCGAGAGCAGTGGTCTCCTGCATGTGTACTCATGCGTAGAGGAGAAGCTACCAGGTTAGGCGTGGCATGGGTTTACGATCAAGCTTCCATCAGGTAGGTACTGATGAGCTTTTGTATTGGCTTGATCCGAGTATGTAATTAGTGGGCTAAGCTATATTTATAAGCTATCAATAACACACCATCAAAAGTACCTCAATCATTCACAAAACAAAAAATAAAAATGAAAAAAATATGTAGAACTTAATGTGATGCAGATTACATGGGACATATAACATGTGGCCGTAGGGGGGTACGCAAAACAAACTCTATGGCATGCCATAAGGTAACCACACCGAGCTCTTTAAGAAATACAACATAAACTCTTAGAGCTTGGTGCAGTTAGGGACGGACCCATGGGGTCGCAGGACACCCGTGGATTTTTTGACGTAGTGTTATTTTTTTGAAAGAAACATCGATTTTCCATAAATGCATCTTAAATGCACAAGAATCATCGAAATGTGTTTCTATTGTCACAATTCAAAAAAATTTGTGCACCGGATCATATTTGATATTGGTTTCGTCCCTGGAGCTGTGCAGTTACCCTATGGCATGCCATAAGGTTTTGTTGGTACACATGGCACCGCCAAGTCCCCCCCTCCCATGTTATCCGTCCCATAGCATCTGCATCACATTGAGTTAGACGTTTTTATGTTATTTTTATTTATTTTTTAGTGATATATTTTTTATAATGTGTTATAAATTTTTTAATTGATGGTGGTGTTTATGTTTTGGGATGCAACCGCACTTAGGGTTCATTTGGTAGGACGGAATAAAATGTCAAATGAATGGAATAACCAACGTAATGGAGTAATGTAATGTAAGTGATTAGTTACCGTTATTAATCATGTTTAGTTGGTATGATAGGACGAAATGTGATCGATAAGAAAAGGACTAAAATGTACACTGATTATAGGAAGTTATTTAATGTAGTTCGTTAGGATAAAGTTTATGTTTTAATTCCATTACATGATAATTATTAAAAAAAAACAAAAAAAAAAAAAACAAAAAACAAAACTTCGTTAGCTCTAACAGCTTGACGGTATAATTAGAAGAAAAAAAAACAATTAGTTAAAGACAAGCCCACTGGAATAGCTATCACAAGGACTAACAATCAATTATCACCAAAACCGAGACACCCTAACGCAAACTCATCGCACCAAATCCTCCCGTGTTCCTCATTTCCTCGCTTCCAACATTCGCCAATCATTCATCTTTCATTTCCACACTTCACATTCCGAACACCCCACAAACACCTCATCACCTAAAGAACCCATAGTCAACCAGAAAACAATACTCCAAACACTAATATGTTACAACAACGACTGGAAACGAGCATATGATTTGGGCATACGAATAGTTATGCTTTTTGGACTACTATTTTAACGAGTTTCTGCATGTAATAGTGACAGTCTTGTGTTACCCAGAGGTGTGTATTTCCTTTTGTTTGATTTATATACATACAGGGGTGACAGCTTCAACATATTTATAGGTAAGTGGTTGATTTGGGTGGCAGCTGGTGGTGTCCGTGATCTTAAACAATTTGAACGAGTAAAATTGAAGTGTGTTTGTAATACGCCTGGGCTCGAGCCCATAGCCTATTTAGGTCTAAGGGTTTTACCCTACTTTGTCCAATAAATACTCTTGTAATCATTTATTATAATCAATCAATCAAAGTTTAAGATAAACAAAAAAGTGGTGCCTTATCCCGATACAACCCCTAACCGGGTCGTATCAATTGGTGCTTTCATTGAGAGCTCTCGTTGAGAGGCTTACGATTAGGGTTCCAATTAAAAAAAGGTTACTGTTCATCGACTACTATTCACAGGTATTGTTCGCGCACTGTTCACGAGGTACTGTTTATCAGGGAAAAAAATTTTTTGTTCTTTGAGTTACTATTCATGGCATCAGGCGGCAGCGATCAGGACGCGAAATACGCACTCTCTAAGCTTTTGCAAATGGGTATGGTGGCCGAATATGAGAGTGAGTTTGTGGTACTTGCAAATCGAGTAACAGGGATCTCTATGTAACACCCTTCATAGATCGCATCGGATTTAGAGTTGGCGTATTACTTCATGGAAACAAAGACAAGATAATAGAAAACGACTCGAAAAGAGACGTTTTTGAAAAAGGTGTTATTATTCATTTATTCATCAGAGTTTTTACAGTAAAAGATATACTTTTACCAAAAGAGAGGTCCCTAAGATACGTTTTAATGCAAAAACTGATGAATAATAACTATTATGGACGTCCTCATGTCCAGTTCTTCTCCGTGCCAGGGTTCCTAAAGAGCTCAATTACCTAGGATAACATGCTTAANTAGAAAACGACTCGAAAAGAGACGTTTTTGAAAAAGGTGTTATTATTCATTTATTCATCAGAGTTTTTACAGTAAAAGATATACTTTTACCAAAAGAGAGGTCCCTAAGATACGTTTTAATGCAAAAACTGATGAATAATAACTATTATGGACGTCCTCATGTCCAGTTCTTCTCCGTGCCAGGGTTCCTAAAGAGCTCAATTACCTAGGATAACATGCTTAAAAGTCAATACTAGGGTTGAGTGAGAGTCATAGGTTTAAGTAGATAGAGAGTGAATACAAGTTCCACATGGTTCAGCTTAAACCCTATGTGTGGAAAAGTTTAGAGATAGCGGGTATATTGCACTAAGCTCATGAATCACACGTTAACAGTCTGGGTCATGGGGTCTGCAGACCAACCATGAGGGGACGGGAAGGATAACTTGTCAAAGTTAATCCTTCAGAAGGTTCAAATATAATAATTATTGATACCCTCCAGTGAGAGGTAGTATCAACGGGAGTTGTCAAACTCCAATAGATCCATATTCGCGTTCACTCGCAAGTGATTAGATTCATGAATTTGGTTATGTAGTGGTGGCAGATAGTTTACTCTTGCAACAAGCAAAGAAAAAGACTTGTATTCTATTTAAAGCATGTATCCCCCTCACAGGGTTGTAAAGCATTTAAAAGTGAGGCTATGAAAACTCACCTGGGTCTTAAGGTAAGTAAAATAGGGGTTTAGACAGCTCACTCACGTATCCTGGGGGTAGTGTAGGTGTGTGTGTATGTCAAGTCTTAGTTTAGGTTTTCTCAACTAATCACTCTTAAGGTTTTTATATATAACATAACACCGTTCGGGCCATCATAATCCAGAAGTATAACTCCTCACATGAAGCTCCCTACTATTGTATTATGCTATCAACATAATACCGTTCGGGCCATCATAATTCAGAAGTACATAACTCCTCACACGAAGTTCCCTATTATTGAGTTATGTTGTTATTAGGTTTAGTTATAACATAACACCGTTCAAGCCATCATAATTCAGAGGTCATGCAATTATCGTTTGAGGAGCCAGGGCACTTTAAATCGTAAACCCAGCAAACTCGTCAAAACGAAATATCTACTTTAAACCCTAAACTTATAAACTTATAACATTTAAGCATTTAACTTTCTAACTTTTGCACATTTAGTCCCTATACTTATATATTTTAGAAAAATGGCAAAAATGGTCCTTTAAATATACTAACTTTCAATATTTATCATTTATACCCTTAACTTAATAATATTTGCAAAACTAGTCCTTTTAAGTATATAACTTATTTTACTTTCTATCCTAGGGTTTTAGAAATTTACAAAAAAAGTCCTTATACTTATAACTTATAATAAATGTCAAAAATAGTCCCTAGACTTCATATTTTCAGAAAGTTACCACATATACCCTTATGCATGAAAACTATTGCAAAACTAGTCCTTTTTCCATGCAAATTGTATTTTAATGAGACAATTAAGTTTCCTAGCTTATATTTAACTTATATTTACTCAATTAACTCATCTAATTCAGATTATAACACAATTAAGGCATTTTACCATATAAACATGTATTTTTCTACTATTAGGGTTTCGATTTGAAAACTACTAAAAGAAAATGGTCAAGGCTACTCTATGGTTTATAAGGCATGTTCTAAGTGTCCTAGGTCAGTACTAAAGGCATTAGGATCAAACATAAATCTTACCTAGGTCGTGGGAGGCTTAACGTGGGTTTCTAGGGTTTCTCGGTCAAAACAAGAACTCGACAAGGGTCAAGACTTAGCTACTCGATCCCAAAGCTTCTAAGGGTCTTATACTACAGAAATGTGTGAGATAGAGAAGAGAGGGAGGTGTGGAATGAAATGGTAGAAGGGGTGTTGCTATTTATAGAGTTCGAAGGAGTAGCGAGCAACAAAGAAAGGGTGAGGTGTCGAGGGGGGGGGAGGCTGAGTATGCAGAGCTAGGTGGTGTTGTGGAGGGTCTAATGGGTGACTAAGGATGGCTATATGGTAGCTAGGGGGCGCCATAGGCCGGTTGTGGCCATGGTTGCCCTAACGAGTGAAGGTGGTGACAAGGAGTTGATCCACCTCCTTTCTTGCTTGCTAGGGAGGTGCTAGGGTGTATTCTAGGTTTAGGGGAGGTGCTAGGGTGCTTGGTTGCAAGATTTGAGGTGCTAAGGTAGCTTAGTTTAGGTGTTAGGTTTAGTTTTAACCTAGTTTTGCCTAGTGAGAGTTTAGGGTTTTTACTAGGGTTTAGTGCCTGGTTTAGGGTCCTATGAGTGTTTAGTGACTAATATTAAGTCCTAGGAGGCTTATACTAAGTGGTGGTAGCTTATTGTAATGATTTAGGAAAGTTTAACCTAGTTTCCGAGAAGTTATGACCTAGTTAGGGTTTTGTGCTTATGGGACTTGTACCTAAGTTCTAGGGAGTTGTATGATAAAGCGAAAAGTGTACCGCTTTTAGGGGGTCATTTAAGCCCTAATCCGTAATTATTTGATCAAATATTGACCTAAATCATTCCTTTTGTCATTTTAGGTACTTTAGAGAGGAAATCTGGAAAAAAAAAAGCTATTTTGGACGTTTTGGAGCATAAAAGTGAAGAAAACGACAAAGTCTCAAAATATGCTGGAAACAGTACCTAACGGCGTCACGCTTTGGAATGTGACGGCGTCACGCTTTCACAAAGAGATGGATACGAAGTTTACACGAGACGCCCCAGAGAATTTTTGTGACGGCGTCACGCTTTGTGACGCCTAGGCCGTCACGTTATGTGGTAAAGGGAGACGGCCTGGAAGAATTATAAGGGGACGGCATCAGAAGTGGATCTGAGCAATCCGAATTATAGTTTGGCGGCGAGGTGACGGCGTCACGCACTAGAACGTGAAGCCGTCAGCTTGTAAAATCTATATATACTTTTCTAATTTTCATTCATTAGTGTGCAACTTTTGGGAAAAACCCTAGCTCGTATTGCACAGTATTTTTAAGGGTTTTTCACCCATGAAACCTTGATGTTTAATTAAAGATAAGTCTTCTTCCAAATCAATCAATATGTCTATGTGTTGTTTGATTATATCTTATGCTTGTCTTTTAATTAACATGCTAGGCTAGGTCTTTATTGTGTTTGCTTAGATCTAATGAAACCTAGCTATTGATTATATGTTGTTGGTTTGCTTGTGATTATTGTGGTTGGGTGAAGTCGATGTTAGGCTTAAGAAAACTGGCTAACCTCCTATATGGTAACTTGCTTGAACGTCTTAAGAAATATGAATCGGATGTGTACTACGATTATTTGGTTGTATTTAATGCATGATGAGACGAAAAGTGTTACGCTTTTAGGGGGTCATTTAAGCCCTAATTCGTATAAATGTGATCAAATATTGCCCTAAATCGTTCCTTTTGTCATTTTAGGTACTTTTGAGAGGAATTCTGGAAAACATGCATATTCGGACGTTTTTGGAGCATAAAAGTGAAGAAAACGACAAAGTCTCAAAAGATGAAGATTTACAACTTGACGGCGTCAGAAGTCACAAGGTGACGCCGTCAGAAAGCTTTGACAAAAGAGTGGAATCCAATTATCAAATGACGGGCCAGAGGAAATTTGGGATTTAGCACCTGACGCCGTCAGGTGTTAGGAAATATAGGCCGTCAGGTTATATTTTAAAGACGTGATGGCCCAGAAGGTTTGTATAAGTCGGCGGCGTCAGAAGTGGATTACGGCCATCCGAGAAGACCTAATGGCCGGCGACGCTGACGGCGTCAAGCCCTTATACCTGACGCCCGTCCAGAGTGTAAACATCCTATATATAGTTTTCTAAATTTTCATTCATTTAGGGTGAACTTTGTGGAGAACCTTTTTAGGGCAACCCTAAAAGACGAATTTTCTGTGACTTTTAGGCGTTTCCAACCCTTGGAACCCTAGTGCTTAATTAAAGATAAGTCATCACTTTAATTCAATCATATATGCTATTGTTGGTTGTTGTCTATCGTAATCTTTGCTTGTCTTTCAATTATAACATGAGTACGCTAAATCTCTAGTGTTTGCTTAGATCTAATGAATCCTACTAACTATTACATTATTGGTTAATTGTGTGTGTTGTTGTTTGTTGGGGATGATTTTCCGTTAATTGTATAGGCTCAAAAAAACTGGCCAACCCCTTTAGGTAACGTGCTTTGAACGTCTTGGGAAACATTGTAGCCAAAGGCATCTAGGCTTTCAAGTATTTTAACGCATGCAGCCACTGTTTTACAACCCCTGCATGGTTGTGCCCGTGCACTGGGCATTAGGGCGAAGATAACGAGCTCATTAGAATTGGACGAGATATGTATGGCCACTCCATGAGCTATATTTAGGAATACACCCATTCATCCACACAAGAACATACATGATAAGTTAACCGTAAGAAGATAGGTTAGGGAGTAATGAAATCTAAGTAAATCACAATTTTTTCCGTATTGTTTTCACAACCACAATAGTTTAGATATTTATTTTATTTAATTTGCAAAATTAGTAAACTTGGGTTAGTTGACTACAACTAATTCCCCCACTCCTTCCAGAAACCAAAGATTTTTACTTGGCTTTCATAAGACATAAATAATACAAAAAGAAACATCCCTCAACCCGTTAGACCTAATTAGAGTAGCTTTTCAAGCCTAAACGACACATTCCCCGAGAGAACGATCAGGCCGGGGGGGGGGGGGGGTTCAATCCCCCGGTACTTGTCACTTCACAATACTACATCGGTACAGTCACTGCCTAGTGGGGGGTTGTCAAGCTTCTCAAGGATCCCTTGAGACGGGTAAACACCTAAGTGCAGTAACGGTATGCAAAACCCTCACGCGATCATTGTACTATGATCCATAGGAAGTCTAATATGGTTCCTAAGAGTGGCTACCGTTGTAACTGCAATACCTAAGCCTTGAGCACTTCCAAGCTAGTTCAGATAAGCAATTAGGGTTTTAAAGATAACCGTAAACACATAGGTGCAATTAGGGTTTTCTGATGAGTATAGTGTACTAGATTGATAGATTACTTAGTGAAAACCTAGAATTGACATACCGGGATGTTTACATCAAGTAAACATAGTAGTGGTTGGCATAGGTGGATATGTGAGCTTGTCTAGAGGTTATATCTAACTATCTTATAGTGGAGGAATGCCTACTATTAAAAGAAATACTTAAAATTAAGTAATACAACTTCTAAAGCTATAAGTACAACAACCAATACTACTTATAGAAATTCCCCACATATTTAATTCTAACATACAATTAATACTAACATTAAATACAATAAATAAAACGTTATGTACATTAAATACAATTAATTAACTTGTCAATAAATACAATTAATGCACTTATTAAAACACCCTTTACATAAGAAATACAAATTATCAAGCATATTGTACAACCAACTTAAATACAATTCCTGCATTAAATGTCACTAATACAAATAATAAAGCACATTATATAAATATTCAAGCCCGAACGGGCAACGGGCCAAATGGGCTCGAGCCCGAACGGGTACAGGCCAAACGGGCTCGAGCCCGAACGGGCACGGGCCAAACGGGCTCGGGCCTGAACGGACACGAGCCAAGGGGCTTGAGCTTGAACGGACACGAGCTAAACGAAAATTTTGATATCCGTAAATTTATTGTCAAAAAGAACATAATAAACTAAAATACATGATTCACCGGAAAATTTTATTTCAGGGTACCCGCAGCCGCAACGCGCGGCTGCGGGTACCCTACTAGTATGTAATAGTGGTATAGTAAAGCAAAAATTTACTCGGGAATTAGCTATAGGCATTTCTAACCTAGATTGTGCTTAGTGAGGGCCTAAGTTAATTTAGTAAGGCTTTGCTAACCTATGGGAAGCTAGTAGGGAAGTTAGTGGGTTGCTACACTCTGAATCTTTACTTACATCGTGTTATATCTGTGGACTTAAACTGGATCTACAATGTTTACTCTTACGGTCAAATCCCAAAACTCTAGACGAAGCTTTTTCATTGACCCGTGCGGCGGAAACACGCTTCGCTAACCTAGATATTTCGGAATTTTTGAGGTCCAATCCTTTAACTTTGGGAGAATATTTCTTCAAAGCTCGTATCACCGAGGTTCGTTTTGAGACAATTGCAAAGGAAGAGAAAGAGCAAATCGTTGAAAAGAAAATAGATGTCATTCTACCATTAGAGGGTGAATTTGCTTCACCTAAGGCTGAAGGGTCATTGAATACTGATGAGTATATTGGAGTTGAAGAGGTTGTGGGTGGTGGTGAAACGCTTAAGGTTGGCAAGGATGAGTTGAATAGAGTGATATCGTTGCTTAAGGATGAAGGTGGTGAATTTGATAGTCGTTTGGACGAAATAAATTTGAATTTAAGCGAGGAATTAGCGGACTCTCAATCTGCATATTCTTCGTATCACCTTGAGGGCAAGGTGATTTTTGAAGGAGGGGCGAGTGTTATTGATACGACCCGGTTAGGGGTTGTATCGGGATAACGCACCACTTTTAGCGTGTGCGAGCTCCTTAAGAAAATATAGAGAAGAACTAGAGATTTGTTTATCTTAAACTTTGATTGATTGATTATAATAAATGATTACAAGAGTATTTATAAGACAAAGTAGGGTAAAACCCTAAGACCTAAATAGACCATGGGCTCGGGCCCAGGCGTATCATTCCTCACTCCTTCAAAACCACCTTGCCCTCAAGGTGTTGTCTTAAAACATTTTTAATTGACTTTTCTAAAAAAACATGAAAAAATTCCGAAACAAAGACACGTAAATAAAGATAGATTATATGACATAATCTTTATGCCATACGTTTGGACTTCTTGAGTAATTTGGGCAGTCCGTCCTCCTGCAACATTGGCGTAATCCGGGATCCCATAATCTTCTTTGAATTGTAGCCTTCGCCTTTTTCTTCTTTCGTATTCCTTTGCCTTGAACATAACAAAACACCATTCTTCCGTCTTCCGCTACCCATGCCATAAGTGATACGCCTGGGCCCGAGCCCATGGCCTATTTAGGTCTTAGGGTTTTACCCTACTTTGCCTTATAAATATTCTTGTAATCATTTATTATAATCAATCAATCAATTAAAGTTTAAGATAAACAAATCTCGAGTTTTTCTCTATATTTTCTTAAGGGGCTCGCACACGCTAAAAGTGGTGCCATATCCTGATACAACCCCTAACCGGGTCGTATCAGTTTGACTAGTGAAACGAATGGAAAGAGTGCAATCTCCGGTCTATTTCAAATGTATATAACCTTAATTAAGTGTTTTAACAATCTTATTTAATTGTCTGCACTATCTCAGTAATTCACTTCCATTGTTCATTGCCATCTCACAAATGAGCGATTTAAAGTCCTACATCGTGGATGACACCAAAAATCACATATACAAAACTAGTAAGGAAACCACCAAATCTTTAATTTATAGTTCTTTCAATTACCTTTGTTATACTTAAGCAAACAAATAAAGGGGGTGTTAGGTTAGCTTATTTATAAGAACTTATACTATTAGCTTACAAACATTTCATAGTTAAGCACCTCCACAATGGCTTAGTTTTGGTATATAACTTAGTCAAGTGATGATTTGCATTTAACTACTCTTCACTTAGGTGTCGTTTGTTTTTTCACAATAAGCTTTTTTTCCCTCTTTTCACTTCTTTTGTCTGCGGGAGGGCAGAGGTTTCTGTTTGTTTTTTGCAGACATAAGTGCTTCTTTTCACTTCTTTCCTCTTCTAAATTTCATACGTTATCTTTCACTTCTTAACTCTACTTTCACAAACCCTACATCTCTTTCTCAATATCCGTTTTTTTACGTTTTCAAGATACGACCTATTCAAGCCCTGACTCGTACTTTTTTTCCAATACAGAATGTTCAATACGACGTATCCAATCTCAGGGATACGACGTATGAACAATAGTCTGTATTACATCACCAAGGTAGTTTTACCCCAGCTTGACCAATACTGCGTATCCAATTAATGAAATATGTCATATCGATCTCCTGATCTGGACACGACCTTCTTAAAAAATTTTCTAACCCTCTAAACGCTACGAAAAGTATTTTTATGCTTTTGTTTCATGTATCTACAAGTTGGGTGAAGTATTAAAGTGGTGGTACTCATATATTTTGTATTTTTTGTGTGTTGTAAACCTACGGCCATATTGACGCCCTTATACACATGAAAATAAAAAGTTGCTCGCATTCATACCATGGAGGATCATTCCGAGCAATCTCAGGGGAGTTTTCTGTTTCTAATTCTGCCATCTTTAATATTATGTATTCATTTGTAAAACGAGGGCGTTGAACAGTTTAAGTGGAGGGAGGTAGCTAGAATTAGGATTTTACTTGTCCTATTATATGAAAAATGACTAAAAAATGGTTAAAATTTAAAATTTTCACATGTTTTTCATAGATCATTAGTAGCATAACCCGCACACAATACCTTTTGATACCATTTATGAGAATTGAAACCTTTCCATTTCCACTATTTTACCCCAAATTCCTCAAAAATATGTGTGTGCCGGTGGATTGATGTAGACTTTAGAACTTGGCTCGGTATATTTATTCGAAACCACAAAAATGAGCATTGTACTGAGGAAACTTGGCGTAATCGGATTTAATCAACGTAAAAGGCAAAATTCCTAGGATTCAACCAAATAGCCCATGTTATTATATATGTTTGTTTATCAACTAACTACACTGGTTAGTAGACCATCTGTTTAAACCCTTTGTTACTCTCATCTATAGAGTAAGATACCCCTAGTTTAACCTGTTGAGCCTTTCCTTTCGTTTGTTACACCACTAAATGTGTACGTTTCATTACACCCTCACCTTAGCCTACCGTGTAGATTAATGTCCATTGTTTGGTTGCTAGTGGCTACATGTGTCACGTGTATTTCCTATGTTCGTGTGAGTTTTTCGTTTATTTTTTTTAGAAAGACATTGGAGGAGAAAATTGCACTATGCAATGGGAATTTGAAAGTATGTAATTTGTGTCATATCCTTGTACTACTACTTTCACTAGTTTTTATTTTACTCGGATTCCTATACGATAACGAGTATCATATGATAGAGTATTATTAGTGAAAATGGTAAATTAATGAACCATTTGTTTGATTTTCAGTTTATGTTAGTTAAGAAAAAATGAAAAAAAGAAAAAGAAACAAAAAAGAATGTGAATTTCAGTATTTAGTTTAAGTGGTACGTAATATAAACCACTTATTTTAGTGTACAGTGACCATAACTTTTCCACTATTGTATTGTATACTTTGGGATTTTATGGGAGTTGGTAATTCGGGATAGCCAACTTGGTTGTTTGATTCTTGATGATGTTGATCGAGGTATATTTGAGTCTTATTCGCGTATCATTAAAGCGTGTGTTTTCAGTGTTAAAGTGTGAGTTAGTAAATGATAAATGTCTCATTCGGGTTTGTGGTAAGGTAGTATCTAGTAGCAATCGGTTGTTGATGAGACGAAAAATGTTACGTTTTTAGGGGTCATTTTGATTCCTAAGTCGTATGTTTTTGGTTTGGATTTCACCCAAAGTCGTTTCTTTTCTCATTTTAGGTACTTTTGAAGGGAAAATCGCAAAAGAAGCATTTTCGGGCGTTTTCGGAGTGAAAAAGTGAGGAAAACAACAAAAACTCAAAAGACCTTGAAGATTACTGAAGGTGACGCCGTCACACTCTACTAAGTGACGCCGTCAGGAACAAGTGAAGTCCAGAAGTGGAAAAAAGACTCGTGACGATCCAGAGAGTTCGTAGTGTAAATTGTGACGCCGTCAACCAAGGCCGTCAGATCTGGAACCAGCAATTATGACCACGTCAA
>LBNU01020174.1:94020-125235 GCA_014162995.1 Artemisia annua | reverse complement strand
AAAAAAAAAAAAAAAAAAAAAAAAAAAAAAAACAGACGAAATGTAGAAAAATGGTCGAAAACATAAAAAATGTACCAAAACAGTAACAAACGGACGAAAACATTAAAAAACTTGTGAAAAAAAGGAAAAGAAAAAAAAAGTTCTTCAATAGCACAAAAAATAGTATTGGAAAAAAAATACTTCAATAGCACAAAAACAACAGTCTTCTTCTTGCAGATGAAGAGCTTAGATGTACCTCTTCTTCTGCAGACATGATTTGCAGATGAAGAGGTAAAAGCACTGAAAAAACAAACGACACCTTAGTTAACAAACATATAACAATATCTCTTAATATTTATATGAAATAAACTATTGAACTATTCTGCATCTGTCTCGATATGAGTACAATCGTTCATTATGTATATCGTTAGTATAAATTCTGATTCTTCTATAGATTTCGGTGAGGCTTGAACCTATGAAATACGGAGACAGTGGGGGAGCCAGGGGGTGCTCGGCCCCCTCCAACACGCCCAATCGCTTTGCTATTTACCTTATAAAATTTAAGTCTATGACGCAACTATAGGCAAATGACCCCCTAACCTTTAGTTAAATTACTTTGTTAGCTTGAGAAGAAAATGTCGGCCCCCCTTATTCCTAATTCCTGGCTCCGTCCCATGAATCCTTCAAGTACTACTAAATATATCTTAACCATCATATGCATGTTTCGAATCAATTCCTTTCATTCATTACTTGAAGAGTTTAAATAAAAGATAAAAATAACTACTCATCGTAGCAACTAGTTAAGATCACTCAGTGTTCTATCCAAATACGCCCATATATTTCTAACGCTAGTTCTTTCCCGTTCCCATTTGAAAATAAGAAAGCTAGGTTCCGAGGAATCACCAGTCCGTCTAAATCGTCACGAACTTGATCATACGTGTCACGAAGACTCCTCGGAACCCCTTGCCATTGCAATACCCGATCATCTCCAACCAATCTTAAGACGTAGTTGAATCTCTTGGCTTCGATGTCTTCACCCATGAACCGTAAGAACGCTATGTAGCATGGAGTCATTCCCACCAGAAAATCTTCTAAATGATAACAGAATTGTACTCCATAGCAGTTGAATACCTAATTAAGTCAACATATAAATACAATTTTAATATATTTTGATCATTCGCAAACATGGTGATGGTATTTGATATAATATGAGTACCGACTTGTAACAAGATATTGCAACTTACAGCTACTGATATTCCGCTGGCCTTTTCCATCTCATTTGAGTATAATTGAACACGACGATGATTGAATTTATATGTATCATAGATGCCAACATCATGATCATCCTTTAGATGCTCCACGAGTGCCGAAATACCTTCTCTGACTAAGCATTTTGAGCCAGGGTAAGGACAATCATAAGGAATATTCAGTGGTTCTGCTACTTTCTCCAAAGCCAAACACCTTATGCTACCCATGTCAACGCAGCATATCGGGCATAAACTTTGCACTTGGAATTTGCAGATAGAGCATATAGTATGACCATTTGGACACTACAGTAAACAAATAAAATTATAATGAATAAGAAAGTTTGAAAACTAAGAAATATACGAGCATAAATTGTTTATTACCAAAAAAATTGTTTGCTTTTCGTAGTTTTCCACTAGCTGGCCTACTAGCTAGTAAGGCAGAAGAAATGAGGCTCAAAAGCAAAGGAAGCATACTTTGCAATACAAGTAATTTGTCTTCAATTCACCAAAAGTTGCATCTAAAAAGACAGTAAAGATCATATATAGGAATAAACCTGATAGATCGGGGATGACATTATGTTGTTGCACTCAGGACATTCAAGTAGCTTGTATACATTGTTTAAAACAATTTGATGTTTTTCACTTTCCCCTCTTGAAGCACCTGTGTTGGAACAACTGTCCACTTCAGCCATTGAAAATGTTCAAATTTCCTTTAAGCGAATGAGCGTTCACTCGAAGCTTGAGTTTCGTTCTTTTGCTTTCGTGCAAACCTTAATTCAAACTTTGCTATACCTATTGAACACAATGTTTAGAGCCAACTCAACCTTAATTCAACCAACCCTTTTAACACTTGAAATAACATTATTGAGATATGTTAAAACAAAATCTTACATAGCACATGGTTTATGCTACAAATAAGAAGACTGATGTGCCTTTCAAAAAAAAAGAAGAAGAAGAAGAAGAAGAAGACTGATGCGTTTTATAAAGGGATTAAGTAGTAGAATAGCAATATACTTTTCAAAATGTCTCGTTTTGGTACGTGTACTTTTTTTTGTTCCAATTAATGCAACGAATTTTCCATAAGTGTTCCATTTTGGTACGTGTACTTTTTTTAACTTTGTTTAAGTCGTAGAATAGTAATGTACTTTTCATAAGTGTTCCAATTTGGTACGTAATCCACGTACCAAATTGGAACACTTATGAAAAGTACATTGCTATTCTACAACTCAAACAAAGTTAAAAAAAATACACGTACCAAATTAGAACGCTTATGGAAAGTACGTTGCATTAAGTGGAACAAAAAAAAAGTACACGTACCAAAACGGGACAAAACTGAAAGTACGTTGCTATTGTACGACTTAATCCCTTTTATAAACTTCTTAGAAAACAAGCTAGTAATGATCTAATGTTCATGAATTCAAGGTTTTTCAATATCTAAAATACGCTGGGATGGAACCAGAACTTAAAATCATCATGTGCATTTACAAAATACTACTAAATAAGACTATAAACACAACTTTTATGAATCAAGTGCATTTTCGAAAATTTGATTTTTTTTTAATAATAATTAGCACTCTAAGTTATGTAGAAATTAACGTAACATCTAATATCATTTGCTATTTCATGCATTATAAATACCGTGCATGACTATAAAACATCACGAGATCGCATAATCTTATGCATTATCATCATTGACATCTTCATTTTCGACGTTTCAAAATCGTCATATTCAAATCATAAACTAATATAGAGATTGCTCAAATATTATTTAAAATCCATCAAGATGAATTAATGTTTAGATATAATACATAACGCATCTGAACTAAAATACACAAGATAACTACCTCAATTTTCGTGCTTCTCGCTCATCTCCTCGAATCAAATTAAAGTGTTTTATGTAATTTCTTTTAATTTATTGAATAAGTAGGTTCTATATATACGAGTTAATCACAGTCGGCGTTAAATGTGGATCGTCGAACAAAAATTTGTTTATCACTAATTCTGCTTTCAAACTAATTTGTATAAATGTGCAAAGTTAGCCCCTCTTGTTTCTGTTTAAGGCAATTTGCCAATTTATGGTTGTACAACTTATACACTTTCTTAGAGCACGAGGTGCACTAACTTGCAAGATTAACTCTCAGCGACATATCAACTTTTTCTCATTTAACTTTCAACCTACTAACTTACCCAAAAATAGGCTCACCAGAACTTGTAGTCTTGCACCTAACTTACAATTTTGGCACCCACAATTGGGAAATGCTCAAAGGTTCTTGTTCAAATGCCAAATCCCTTAGATGACTCACCATCCTTTGAAATACCCAATTCTGGTACATTATGACAATCTTAGCCCCCATGACATTGTGGAATACTGCCTTTTACCTGTACAAAGCCATAAGCAGTATTCCCCCTGCCTTCGCAGGTTGGTAAGAAGTCAGTCTTGTTTGGTAAGACGGAATTTGGCAAAGAGAAGAGAGTGCTCGCCCCGGCCAACAGAAGGGAGAAGGTTGTGAAGGTGGCCTCGTTATCCACACCTCCGGTCGGATGAATGGAGGATCGAACGACCCGGGTTTTCACGAGCGTTGGCGGGTTCTGGAGTGCCTGTCAAGGGCACCCTTGACAGGCACTCCAGAACCCGCCAACGCTCGTGAAAACCCGAGTTGGTCGGTCCTCCATTCATCCGACCGGAGGTGTGGATAATGTTCAGACTAAACATACCAATAGTCACCAGATTCATATGAACTACTGAGGAGTAAGCAATGATCTTCTTAAGATCGATCTGTCTTAAAGTGGTCCAATTGCTAGTTTAGCTGGAGTTGTTCGTTTCGAAATGCTAGGTTGACATAGAAGAATCCGAAAGGAGATGCATTGAAGAAATGTCAGGGCCTTTCTCGCTGGGCGAGCGCATCCGATTCTAAAGTCCTTTCCTAAACTAGGCCAACCAAGAGATAGGATCAGATGAAGGAGAGAGACCAATAACATATTAAAAATAGTAAAACTAAATTATATATTATAAAAATGTTAATAATACTAAAGCCCACCCACTAGCCTTGTATAAAAGCACAAGCTGTGGTGAGTAAAAAAAACCTACTCATTTGGGTCTCACGGGGTGCCACGTTACCGTGACAAACCCCTTTCTACAACCCCGTTATCACAACTAACCACAAATTACTCATTTGAGTCCCACCACCTTTTTTTATTTTTTTTTATTTTTTTTTTCACATCTCCAAATAAAATAAAATTCATCCATTAAAATTGAAATATAATACAGCATATTGAAACACATATGAAACATAAACTAACGATACGAAAAAAAAAAGATGCGGTACAAAACACACGCAACTTAAAAAATACATCAAATTAATAAAGAAACTAATTATTTTGTTGTTGTTGCTGTTGTTGAAATTGTTCTCATTGATATCGTTGTCAAACATGCTCGATGAGATTTCGTTGAAGCGATGCGTGTATGCGTTTATCACGTAGTTCTCTGGATTTCTTCTTTTGCACTTCGCATCGCTCGACCCATTCCCGTTGTAAATTTACTCGCGAACAATTATACATCTCGCTCATTTCGGATATCGCAAATTCCTGATCTTTCAAAATCATGTTATGTAATATGATGCACGTGTACATGATTCTCCGTAACTTGTTCAAAGTAAATGCACGCGCCGGTTGGAATAATATTCCAACTTCCTTGGAGGACACCAAAAGCTTTTTCAATATCTTTTCGAGCACCTTCTTGTTTTGATTTAAACATAACATTTTTTTGGGTATGTGCAACCGTGAATGATTTGACAAAGGATGACCACTCTCGGTAAATTCCGTCAGCTAGATAATACCCTTGGTTAAGTGTACGCTGGTTTACTTCAAACAGAACGTCGGGGGCGATGTCATCAAGCAGGTCGTCGAATAACTGAGACTTATTCAAAACGGTAAGATCGTTATTCGCACCCGCCGCCCAAAAAAATGCATGTCAAATCCACAAATCGTAGGACACAACGGCTTCAAGCATTATAGTTGGAAACTTTTTATCACCTCTGTGAAATTGCCCTTGCCATTCTTTCGGACAATTTTTCCATTCCCAATGCATACAATCAATGCTTCCCAACATTTCTGGTATCTTATGAACCGCGTTTTGTGCGTTGTATATATTGTGAATGTCATTCACGTATGGTTTTCTTAAAAACTCAGCCGTATACAATTGGATTATGCACATAGTAAAATTCTCTAGACAATCACGTGCGCAATGTTACTCTATTTGTAAATACTCATCAAATGCATCAGGTGTTATGACGTACGCCAGTTGGCGTAGAGCGCATGTGCATTTCATAATCACACTAAAACCCATTACACCCCTAGCATCGGGTCGGACTCTAAAGAAATAAAAATGCTTGGGAAGAGGATGACGAGTTTCAATATATGCTTCAATACCTTGTACTATTTCAAAAAATAGTTTACGGCTCATACGATAGCGACGCCTAAAATTTTCGTCCAGATATTTTGGGTTGTCACCAAAATAGTCCGCCATTAGATGTGCTTCGGCAACTTCACGTTCACGGGGGATGTATCAACGGCGTTTTGAACTTCCGGCTTCTTGTTACTGTAACGATTGCTCAAACTCGTATTCTTGCAGAATCATCTCGAGCTCAGATATCTCATCAAGATCACTTTCGCCACAATAAGATGTAGAACTCATGTTTATTGGTTATTAGTTTATAGTGTTTATAGTGTGAAAGGTTGTGTAAAATTTGTAAAAATATGGTAGTATTTATAGTGTGTGAATTTATGTTTATATAAAAAAAATAAAAAAAGGACGAATTTTCTTTTTAAACGTTTGATTACGTTCCACTCTGACAGCAAGTACACAAATTTGCTTCGCCGTGCAGACGAGCAAGTGGTTAACGGCGAGTGGTGGCGAGGTTGGGGGTGTGGTGGCTCGCCGTGGCGAGGCTTCCACGTCACTGTGGCGAAGAGGCAACGAGCCCACACCTTGTGCTCTAACCCACTCACCAATCACACACACACACACTTAATCTTTTTCACCACGAAACACACACACACACACACTATACACACTACCTTTCTTCTCCATTAATGCAAAACACACACACTGCAACACACACACATACTACCCACTTTTGATATATTAAAAAGGAAAAGAAAAAAAGGCAACAAACCAACGACTCGTTGGTGTATCAACGAGTGACCCAACGCAGCCTATCCAACGGATCTCCACGGTGCAGTAACAAGCACCAACGCTCGGCCACGTCGGCCTAACGTGCCTTGGTGTGTTATTGCACCTCGTCCTCTTATACAGCCATAGTGCATTGCATGCTCTACCTCACTCATTGTTTAGCGAATGATTAACTCGTTTATAAAAAGAATATCTTAATTCATTCAAGTGAAAATCATGTTCAAATATAGTAATTTACAAGTTTATTTAATACATTTTTTTTGGTTAATTAAAAAAGTTTTTGTTTATTAACTACACCTTTAAACCTCTCTGGGCATCTGTTAGCAAAATGCTAACTTTTTATATGTGAATAATAGTGATAGTTGATAACAAATAAGTAATCTTTGTTTCACTTATTAAATAAGTTGAACATGTGGGGACTATGATTGCAAACTTAATCAAGATTCATAGTAATAGAAGAGCTAGTCGTTGGGGGCCTCTCACATTAAACGCATATATCTCCGATGGTGATTAATTGGTTATACCAATAAAACATAGAAAACTCATAAATCTATTTTTGGAAAATGCTAAAAACGGCCGATCGAGCTATATAGCTAACAAGAAACTTCACATTCTGTGTTTGTATTGATTTATTTAAGGGAGAAGCAGGAACCAACTTACAACTACATTTACGTTTTGACTTTTGAGGTAATGATGCAACTGTTATGTATTAGATACATGGTTGATATGAATACATATGATGGTGATTCCGGTCTTTAATACAGCAGTTGAAACGCATGGTTGACGTCGAACATGAAGTGTTTCACATAATTAATGCATGATATGTGTATAATGCTTGATGTAGGACATGCATGACGTGTGTAACAATCTTAAGTTTTCAATACCGAATGATGTTCTTACTAAATACTTTTTACTGCAATTTAACTATTAGAAAACCATATGATGTCACGAGTACCATGCACCTCAAGAATGTTACAACTTACAAGGCTAACCGTCTTTTATTTTTTCACTTGTGTATCAAGTTAATTTTATTATGAGTAGAGTTATTTCACATAACAAACTTATCTTACATACCAAGGTTTTCAAGATCAGGATCTTAATTAGAATCGATTTCCTCTTTGCAAGATCGAGATCGTAAGATCGGATCGAGATCTTAAAATCCTACCATAATGTCATTTTTTTTTGTAAAAGGGATTTTTCACCCTGGTAAAATTTATAATGTCATTTTTTTTATTAGTCTTTGTAATATTATACAAATTCATAAATTATTATATATCATAAATACAAAACTATATAAATGTTTCATAAAAATGTTGTTCTAAATTATAATTATGAATTTATAAGAAAATTAACATGTTGTTTTTAAAATTTTAGAAAACACAATTCATAAATTTGTAGTTTCTTATTTTGTTGGTTCGAGAAAGGTAAAATCGGATAGGATTAAATCTTAAGATCATATGGTTAGGATCGGGATCCTATAAGATCTTAAGCTTTCAAAGATCCTAAGATCTTATAAGATCGGGATCCTATAAGATCTTAAGTCTAAATACGTACTGAAATAGTACGTATTTAGACTTAGGCCATGTTTCTTTTTTACTAGATGAGGAAGGATAGTAAGGCCTACTCCTATATAAGCCTTTTATTGGGAAGGTCTTGAGTTATTTTGGCTTGTGAATATAAACTCATTAATAGAAAAAGTGGGTCTCATTTAAAAAATAATACTATTAAATTAGAGGACCATAGTGCATTGCATGCTCTACCTCACTCATTGTTTAGCGAATGATTAACTCGTTTATAAAAAGAATATCTTAATTCATTCAAGTGAAAATGATTTTCAAATATAGTAATTTACAAGTTTATTTAATACATTTTTTTTTGGTTAATTAAAAAAGTTTTTGTTTATTAACTACACCTTTAAACCTCTCTGGGCATCTGTTAGCAAAATGCTAACTTTTTATATGTGAATAATAGTGATAGTTGATAACAAATAAGTAATCTTTGTTTCACTTATTAAATAAGTTGAACATGTGGGGACTATGATTGCAAACTTAATCAAGATTCATAGTAATAGAAGAGCTAGTCGTTGGGGGCCTCTCACATTAAACGCATATATCTCCGATGGTGATTAATTGGTTATACCAATAAAACATAGAAAACTCATAAATCTATTTTTGGAAAATGCTAAAAACGGCCGATCGAGCTATATATAGCTAACACGAAACTTCACATTCTGTGTTTGTATTGATTTATTTAAGGGAGAGGCAGGAACCAACTTACAACTACATTTACGTTTTGACTTTTGAGGTAATGATGCAACTGTTATGTATTAGATACATGGTTGATATGAATATGAATATATATGATGGTGATTCCGGTCTTTAATACAGCGGTTGAAACGCATGGTTGACGTCGAACATGAAGTGTTTCACATAATTAATGCATGATATGTGTATAATGCTTGATGTAGGACATGCATGACGTGTGTAACAATCTTAAGTTTTCAATACCGAATGATGTTCTTACTAAATACTTTTTACTGCAATTTAACTATTAGAAAACCATATGATGTCACGAGTACCATGCACCTCAAGAATGTTACAACTTACAAGGCTAACCGTCTTTTATTTTTTCACTTGTGTATCAAGTTAATTTTATTATGAGTAGATTTTATTATGAGTAGAGTTATTTCACATAACAAACTTATCTTACATACCAAGGTTTTCAAGATCAGGATCCTACTTAGAATCGATTTCCTCTTTGCGAGATCGAGATCGTAAGATCGGATCGAGATCTTAAAATCCTACCATAATGTCATTTTTTTTTGTAAAAGGGATTTTTCACCCTGGTAAAATTTATAATGTCATTTTTTTATTAGTCTTTGTAATATTATACAAATTCATAAATTATTATATATCATAAATACAAAACTATATAAATATTTCATAAAAATGTTGTTCTAAATTATAATTATGAATTTATAAGAAAATTAACATGTTGTTTTTAAAATTTTAGAAAACACAATTCATAAATTTGTAGTTTCTTATTTTGTTGGTTCGAGAAAGGTAAGATCGGATCGGATTAAATCTTAAGATCATATGGTTAGGATCGGGATCCTATAAGATCTTAAGCTTTCAAAGATCCTAAGATCTTATAGGATCGGGATCCTATAAGATCTTAAGTCTAAATACGTACTGAAATAGTACGTATTTAGACTTAGGCCATATTTCTTTTTTACTAGATGAGGAAGGATAGTAAGGCCTACTCCTATATAAGCCTTTTATTGGGAAAGTCTTGAGTTATTTTGGCTTGTGAATATAAACTCATTAATAGAAAAAGTGGGCCTCATTTAAAAAATAATACTATTAAATTAGAAGAACCCACTATCCTTTCCAATCTAGTAAAAAAGAAACGCCCCCTTACTGATTTATCAATATGTGTTCATTCAAATTGGAACTCAAGTGTAGACAAGTTTCATTGTTCCTTTTACATATTTGGATTAAATATTTCGTTACCCCTAAATAAGAACGAATCTATTAGATGGTTGGTTTAGCATGAAAATCTATATGTATGTGGATCAAATGAGAAAATGAAAATGATGAGAAATAACCATAACCTCATATTTGAGATGCACCGGCGTAAATTAGATGCATTCCTATCATCTTAGATGAATCATAATTGTTTTCTAGCTTTTAATTAGATGCATATATATATGTTAGATGTATTTCATAATTTCTCTTTTATTTTGTTTCTCTACATGTGACGAAATCACAAAAATCAGTTTGCACCATTTTCACTTCAAAATAACTTTTGAAATTCAAGGGGGTATATATAAATAAATAGAGATGCATCTAATTCAAGTCGTTTCATCTTACATATGTGTTTACAGTCACTTCTCACAATTTCTTATTTTAATTACTTTTTATTGGGTCCATTCCCTACGTAGTATAGTACTAATTTATTTTAAAGTTTTACCTAACAACTCAAAAAAAATGTAGCAAGAAATGGGGAAAGCTAGTCGCTTGATTGGATTATTCTCGAATAATCGAAAGCACAGTGGCTGCCGGATATGTTATATTCTCATGGGTAGCAATAGGTGTTTGGCTTTAGAGAAAGATAATCCTTATTATTGTCCTTACGCTGGTTCTGAATGCTCAATATTCCGCAATATTTCTGAACTTGTGCCACATCTGAAGAAAGACCACAATGTTGACATGCATGTTGGTAACGAATTCAATCATCGTTATGTTCAACTGAACTCACATGAAATGGAAAATGAAAAACGGATGTCACTTGTAAGTTACATTGTCTTCTATCACATTATTAACTTATCATATTTATTGTCTTATGGGTTCTCCATACCCCACTTTAATTAACTGGATTAGGTATTGTTATTGTGAATTTGGGTTGATGAGTAATGCTATTTAAGGCTACAATCCGTGTTTAAATACATGCCTACTGTATAAATATGTTGTACAATTATATTATGCCTAAAAAAATAAAATTATGTGTTAATTACCAATGAATACATTCAATCATCGTTTTTCTAGTTTTGTCAATAGAGTTTTTACCAAATATAAAGGTAAAATGATCATAGGATACACAAAAGAACAAGATTTTAAAAGTTATGTTTTAATAAAAAATAAATATGACTACATGAAACTAAAAATAAAAAGAAGCTAAGTTAAATGCATTCCTAGATAATAAACCCTAAAATTCATAAGGAAATATTGGAGCATATTTTGCCGTTAAAAAAAATAAAAATATATTGGAGTATATTTTAAAAGCCAACTTATCAAAACTATCTCATAATAAAACAGGACATAAATTATTTTAAATATACTCTAGTATTACCTTTTCAATTTTAATTATTAAAAATCTATCATTAAGGTTAATTAATAAAGTCAGGCAACCCCGGAGTATGTATTATCTGATAGTCTTTACTAACACTTTTATTTTATTTTATTTTTTTTTTAATATACTCCACTATTATTTTGTTAATTTTATTAATTAAATTAAATTATACTTCATTGGTTCGTGTATTTATAATTCGTTTTAACAATTATTTATTTGTTGCTTTAGATAGTCAGCTGCTACGGACGAAAATTTTGTTATCACTTTGAGGCTTTTAACATGGGCATAACTCCAAGCTACATAGCATTCTTGCAGTTAATAGGTAATGAAACTGATGCCAAGAAATTTTTGTACACGTTAGAAATTAGTGGAAATGGTCGAAAAATGACATGGGGAGGAGTTCCTAAGAGTATTCGCGATAGTACCCAGAATGTTCGCGACAATCTAGACGGACTTGTGATTCCAAGGAACTTGTGTCTCCACTTTTTGGACGGGAATGATCAACAACTCGAGTTAGAATTACAAGGGCGTATATATAGATACGAGTTTTGATAGTTATGCCTAACTAATAGATCTACAACTATTCCTAATTAAATAAGTGAGCCACTTGTCATTGCTTGAGAGTTTTATCAAAATATTTGCATTACTCATAATATGCCGTTAGTGAATTAAATCCTTATCAATTGATCTACAACTATGCCTAATTATAAAAGTGGGCCACTTGTCATGACACCAATGATCTAAAACATCATTTATTTTGTTTGACACATCAGCTTTCTTTCTCCACCGACATACAAATGACTTTTTTATCACACTAAGGCGACCTTCATCTTTTATATTTTTTCAATTTTTTATTTATTATTTTTTATTTTTTCAACTATTTTTAACAAACAAAATCAATCCAACCAAATCTTTGACAAATGTTGGCAACAAAATTCGTTCCTAGCATGCCAACAAGAAAAGAAAACCCAATAATAGCCCAATAAGATACTAAACTCCCACAACCCTAATTTTTAGTTACTGATGATAATTTGTGCCAAAAAAAAAACTAAAAATAAATAAAATAAAATAAAATAATTTGGGCAAATTTATAAAAAAAAATTGGGCACATTTAGCCCTTTTTTAGTTTTATTTTTTTTTATTATTATATTCTTTTAATGGGCATGAATGGCTCATTTAAAAGTTAAATGGGCATTAATGACACTACAAGAAAAACTACTTTTATTGACAGGTGGTATAATGCGTGGTTTTGCAACCTTGCAAAATGTTTTACTTCTCAAGGGATCTTGAGAAACTTGCAACCTTTACCAGGCAGTGTACCTGATCGATGTAGTATAGTGAGTGGCAAGAACCGGGGGATTGATCGTTCTCTAGGGAAATAGTGTTGTTAGGATTGAAGACTAAGTCAACTAGGTTGAAGGTGAGGGATGATTCTTTTGGTATTTTTACATTTTATGAAAGCAAATAAAAATCTCGGGTATTGGAAGAGTGGGTGGAATTAGTTGCTAGTCAACTAACCTAAAATTACTACTTAAACAAATAAAATAAAATAACAAAAAAATAAAATTGGTGAACTTCTTATAGTGAGAAAATGTGTTTACTTAGATTTTACTACTCCCTTGCTATCTCTTATTGATTTATTGATTTGTTACAATTGTCTGGATGGAGGGTTGCATTCCTTAATACCATTCGTGGGGGCGTGTGCGTCCTTCCCCAACTCTATAAGCTTCTATCTCTTCCTATGACGACACATTTAGTATCCTATCATGGCCTCCTTAATAGTCACTTGTGCATTAAACACAACAAATAAAACCGTAGTACACATCCGATTACGTTTCTTAAGACATTCAAGCTTGTTACCATATAGGAGATTAGCCAGTTTTCTTAAGCCTAACGCGAGTCAATCACCCAAAACAACCAATAACAAATCAACAATCAATATTTAATAACTAGGTTTCATTAGATCTAAGCAAACACTAAAAAACCTAAGCTAGCATGTTAATGTAAAGAAAAGACAAACAATTAATCAAACAACACATAGACATATTGAATGATGAAAGGAAGAACTTATCTTCAATTGAACATAGAAGAAAAGAGGGTTTGAAACCCTAAAAATACTGTAAAAGTCGGACTAGGGTTTTTCTCCAAAATTGCACACTTAATGAATGAAAAATCCAATACTATATATAGATTTTACAAACTGACGGCGTCAGGTTATAAGTCCTGACGCCCTCAAGCCGTTGTGTTTAGGGTTCTCGGATCGCCTAAAATCACCTCTGACGCCGTCACTTATAAACTTCATCTGGGCCGTCTCTCTTTAGCATAACACCTGACGGCCTTGGGAATTTTGTACCTGACGCCGTCAGGTGTAAATGTCATGTTTTCTTCTGGGACATCTAGTGTTAGAAATCCACCATCTTGAGCGTAAGGTGACGGCGTCAGCTCCAAAGCATGACGCCGTCAAGTGTATAACTTGACTTTTCTTGTTTTCTTCGTACTTGAGTATAAAAACGTCCAAAAAGCTCCAAAATGCTTCATTTTTCAGAAATCACATTCTAAGTACCTAAAAAGAGATAAGGAACGATTTGAAGTAATATTTAATCATAAAATCATGATTTAAGGATTAAATGACCCCCGAAAAGCGTAACAAATATTTCCTTATCATTTTATTTCGTCACTAACAGTAAAAAGTCGTCACAAATCCTACTTGGTGACAAAAACTGGGGTCGTTACTTGCCGTCATAATAGGTCCGTCAAGCGATACTTTAAATTTGGATGACATTTTAATTAATCCAATTATGTACGATGTATTCTTTTTAAGACATTTATAGATCGGTTCTTTATAATTTCGATTACTTGTAATTTTTATGCTTAATTTATAAGGCCGGAAAATCCCCGAAACCCTGTGGGGATCCCCAATCCCCATTGGGGATGGGGATGGGGATGTAAAACGATTCCCCAATGGGGATGGAGGCGGGGATGGGGATGGGGAGTGAGAAACGGGGATGGGGATGGTAAATACATTCCCCGATAATCCCCGCCCCGTTGCCATCTCTAGACACATCAGCTTTCTTTCTCCGCCGACATACAAATGACTTTTTATCACACTAAGGCGACCTTCATCTTTTATATTTTTTCAATTTTTTATTTATTATTTCTTATTTTTTCAACTATTTTTAACAAACAAAATCAATCCAACCAAATCTTTGACTAATGTTGGCAACAAAATTCGTTCCTAGCATGCCAACAAGAAAAGAAAACCCAATAATAGCCCAATAAGATACTAAACTCCCACAACCCTAATTTTTAGTTACTGATGATAATTTGTGCCAAAAAAAACTAAAAATAAATAAAATAAAATAAAATAATTTGGGCAAATTTATAAAAAATTGGGCACATTTAGCCCTTTTTTAATTTTTTTTTATTATTATTATTATATTTTTTTAATGGGCATGAATGGCTCATTTAAAAGGTAAATGGGCATTAATGACACTACAAGAAAAACTACTTTTATTGACAAGTAGTATAATGCGTTGTTTTGCAACCTTGCAAAATGTTTTACTTCTCAAGGGATCTTGAGAAACTTGCAATCTCTACCAGACAGTGTACCTGACCGATGTAGTATAGTGAGTGGCAAGAACCGGGGGATTGATCGTTCTCTAGGGAAATAGTGTTGTTAGGATTGAAGACTAAGTCAACTAGGTTGAAGGTGAGGGATGATTCTTTTGGTATTTTTACATTTTATGAAAGCAAATAAAAATCTCGGGTATTGGAAGAGTGGGTGAAATTAGTTGCAAGTCAACTAACCTAAAATTACTACTTAAACAAATAAAATAAAATAACAAAAAAATAAAATTGGTGAACTTCTTATAGTGAGAAAATGTGTTTACTTAGATTTTACTACTCCCTGGCTATCTCTTATCGATTTATTGATATGTTACAATTGTTTGGATGGAGGGTTGCATTCTTTAATACCATTCGTGGGGGCGTGTACGTCCTTCCCCAACTCTATAAGCTTCTATCTCTTCCTATGACGACACATTTAGTATCCTATCATGGCCTCCTTAATAGTCACTTGTGCATTAGACACAACAAATAAAACCGTAGTACACATCCGATTACGTTTCTTAAGACATTCAAGCTTGTTACTATATAGGAGATTAGCCAGTTTTCTTAAGCCTAACGCGAGTCAATCACCCAAAACAACCAATAACAAATCAACAATCAATATTTAATAACTAGGTTTCATTAGATCTAAGCAACCACTAAAAAACCTAAGCTAGCATGTTAATGTAAAGAAAAGACAAACAATTAATCAAACAACACATAGACATATTGAATGATGAAAGGAAGAACTTATCTTCAATTGAACATAGAAGAAAAGAGGGTTTGAAACCCTAAAAATACTGTAAAAGTCGAACTAGGGTTTTTCTCCAAAATTGCACACTTAATGAATGAAAAATCCAATACTATATATAGATTTTACAAACTGACGGCGTCAGGTTATAAGTCCTGACGCCCTCAAGCCGTCGTGTTTAGGGTTCTCGGATCGCCTAAAATCACCTCTGACGCCGTCACTTATAAACTTCATCTGGGCCGTCTCTCTTTAGCATAACACCTGCCGGCCTTGGGAATTTTGTACCTGACGCCGTCAGGTGTAAATGTCATGTTTTCTTCTGGGACATCTAGTGTTAGAAATCCACCATCTTGAGCGTAAGGTGACGGCGTCAGCTCCAAAGCATGACGCCGTCAAGTGTATAACTTGACTTTTCTTGTTTTCTTCGTACTTGAGTATAAAAACGTCCAAAAAGCTCCAAAATGCTCCATTTTTCAGAAATCACATTCTAAGTACCTAAAAAGAGAAAAGGAACGATTTGAAGTAATATTTAATCATAAAATCATGATTTAAGGATTAAATGACCCCCTAAAGCGTAACAAATATTTCCTTATCATTTTATTTCGTCACTAACAGTAAAAAGTCGTCACAAATCCTACTTGGTGACAAAAACTGGGGTCGTCACTTGCCGTCATAATAGGTCCGTCGCTGATTTTTTTAGACGAAAATGCAAAAAGTCATCATTAATATGTGACCAAATCAGCGTTGTCACTAAAATTTTTGATGACATCTTTCGTCACAAAATTTATCACTAATTGTTGTAAGTCGTCACTAATTGATCTTTCAAAAGTACCCAAACCTTCTGAATCTTGAATTGAAGCAATTCTTCTTGCATTGCTTCTACCTAGCTTGAGTCTTCTAGAGCTTTGAGGGCATTTTTTGGTTTTATCTGTGACAGAAAGCATTCAAACAAGCACCCATTCTTTTCTTCATGGTCTTTGGATTCATACACTGCACTAATAAAACCATGATGATCAAGTTCCTGTAACTGCCTCCTTGTTTTCATAGTCTAGTGAACTTCACCAATCACATTTTCAAGTGGATGATCTTTGTTGATTCTTGAATGAGAAGTTGGAGGAACTTTATATGTGACAGGCATATTGTGCAGACCACCTCCAAAGATATCAAAACGATCATTCTGAGGAGAAGGAGTAGCTGGTGAACCTTGAGAGCTAACATTTGGTCCATCAGTACTAACATTTTCATCAGCAGTACTAACTCTGTTTGTACTGCTTTCAGGAATATCCTTGTTCTGAGTATCCACATCATTTGCATCTACTCTGGCTTCATTTGAGGGTTGTGGATCAACATTCTTTGAAGTAGGATCATCACTTCAAATAGGCATCACAATATGATCTTGATTTGCATCATTCTCCATGTTTGATCCATCTGCATCAACATATTCTTCTGACCCTGCAAAATCATTAGTACTTGTACCTGCAGCAACTGGTACATAATTCATAGAATGGGTCAAAGAATCCATATCAAACATCCAGCTTGGACCAGTACCTGCTATATTAGATTTATTCTCTAAAAACTCAACATGCAGGTTTTCCTCTATATGCTTGGTTCTTAAGTTGTATACCCTAAATGCTTTACTAACCATAGAGTATCCAACAAAGTAACCCTCATCTGAGATACCATCAAATTTCCCTAAGTGATCTATGGTATTCAGACTGGTAACATGACATCCAAATGGTCTCATAAATTCTAAGGTAGGTGTTCTACCTCTAAATAGCTCATAAGATGTCTTGTTCTTTGATTGCAAAACTAAAACCCTGTTTTGTACATAACAAGCAGTAGCAACTGCTTCAGCCCAAAAATTCATAGGGATTTTTGAATCAGCTAACATGGTTCTAGCAACTTCAATTAATGTCCTATATCTCCTTTCAGCAACACCATTCTGCTGAGGAGTTCTAGCAACACTAAACTCTCTTTTAATACCTTTGACTCTACAGAAATCATCCATAACTCTCTTAAGATTAATACTACTCACAGATGTTGGACCAAACAAGTCCATATGAAGCATATATAGTGGGTGAATAATAGAGTTAAGGGCCTTTGGCTTACAAAAAGCTCTGTGTTGCTTTCCCTTAAGACAGGCAACACATGTTTGGTCATTCTCAAATCTTTTCTGTGGTAAACCTTTTACCAAACCATCTTTCACAATTTTGTTAATGGTTTTAAAGTTAATGTGACCAAGCCTCCTATGCCATAACATAGATTCATCCAATGTGGCCTTTGCAATCAAGCATGTAAGATTCTCCTTTGGAACAATGTTTTTCATACCAAAACTGTATAAGTTGCCTTGTCTAGGAATTTTAAGTAATATCTAACTTTCATCAGGCATCTTATAAACCTTAGAAAGAACAAAGCATTCAGTCTCAGTAAAAAGAACTTTGTTCTTCTTGTCACACATTTGTGAGACACTAAAGAGATTGTACTTAAGCTCTTTCACAAAGTACACATCCTCAAAATCCAAATTTCCAATTTTGATTGTACCTTTACCAGAAATTTTACCACCAATACCACCTCCAAAGCTGACATATTGTCCTTTAAATGTAATAAAATTAGAAAGGTAGGACATGTTCCCAGTCATGTGCCTTGAACATCCACTATCTATATATCCTTGATCATGCTTTAAAGCACCTGAATGTTCCTACACATAAAATAGGAGAAATTAGTTTCTCTTGGAGACCCAAGCCATCACTGACTTGGATCTGCCTCGTGCATCAATAAAGTTATATCTATCAATGGTCATTGATGCACCATTGGGATTGTTAGAGGAAATAGTTCCTTTTGGTCTCCATTCCCAACGTGCTGAGGCATTCACAGCATTTCCCATATTCACCCTGTTTGTGTTTACAACCCTGGTAGTAGAAAGCTTTTGCCTAACAGGAGGAACTTTTGTACTAGCAGTAGAAACTACTGGCACATTTGTTTTGACCTTAGCTACCCATTGGTGGTTGTAAAAGACCCTTCTTTCATAAATGGACCTTTTTCCTATTTGTGTTGTTTTAACAAAAGCAGTGATTGGGTTTGCACTAGAAACAGGCCTTTTTGGGTAAGTAGTATGATTTGGTCTAGCAGTGGTAAGTATTTTGTTGCCAGACTTTAATTGTACTGCTCTGGGAATCATCTTGCTGTTTACATTGGGGTGTGTATTTCTTTGCAAATTATTTTCATTCACCTTTTTTTTCCCAAAGACCACCCTTCTTCCCTGATGGTAGTCACACTTAGCATGCAAATGGTCAAAACTTCTATAGATATAACATGATTTATTATACATAACAAACTCACTACCAAGTTGTTGAGATTCAATTTGTTCCAATTTCTTTTGTTGCCCCTAGGACTTGATGACCTAGTTGTAGACCTATACATCTCAGCATACTTGACTTGTGACCTAGACTGTTTAACATATTTTCTAGGTGTCACAGTTTCATTCTTAACAACTTTCTCAACTACTTTTGCTTTTGGGACAGTGGTTTCCACATTACTCTCAACTACTTCATCAGCTAAAGATGAATCACTAGCACTTTCAAAAACTTCACCCTCTAGCTTAGCCTTTTGTTCATTAGCACTTTTAAAAAATTTAGGGCCATATTCAAAAGTTGGTTCTTGAAATTCCTCTAACCCTGTGTGTGCTAGATCTATGCCTGGAGGTGATGGAACACCTCTTAGTGGTGGAAGAACTGAGTTATATCCTACACCAAACTTAGCCTTATTAACAACTTGTGCTTCCCAAATTTTATTAAGACCATCAGAAGCATACTCTAGTGTATCTACAGTTATGCACATTTTCTGTTTTCTTTTTCAGTTTCTCTAGCTCTTCTCTAAGGGCCTCATTAACAGCAATTTTATAGTCTAGATCTCTTTTTAGAACAGTTATATCATCATTGTATTTAATCTCATTAGCCCTATAGTGTTCAAGCTGTGCTTCTAAAACAGATATGCCTCTTTTATAATTAGATATACTATAGTTAGCATTATTCAATTCTGCTCTATCATTAGCATACAATTCCTTAAGTCTTTCACATTCTTTTAAAGCATTGCAAGATTTAGAACAATTTGCAATAGATTGTACCTCTGAGTCTGAGAAAGCCATCAAAGCAAATTCGGTTGCCATCATTGGTGCTTCAGTAGTTGCTTCCTCTTCATCTGCCATGAAGCTCCAATCGTAGCTAACTGATGAGTGTGTGAATACTCATCATTTTTCTATCATCTGAACTGCCAAAACATCCAAAAACACCAAATAATGCATCAAAATAGTGAAAATATTCCAAAAGTGTGTTTTATGTGTTCTAGATGCAAAATGTTTGAAAACAAATGAAAAACAAACAAAGTTTGCACAATTGGCAGTTTCAGTCCCTCAACTTTCACAAATTGTCAAAACTAGTCCCTGGATATTTCAAAATATGCAAAATATCATAAAAGGTCCTTGGGGATTCATAAGTTGTCAAAACAAACCCTTTGAATATCAAAAATCACAAATTTACAACTTTGGTCCCCTAAGTTTGAAAAATGTCAAAAATAGTCCTTGGTNAATTGTTCTAATTTCTTTTGTTGCCCCTAGGACTTGATGACCTAGTTGTAGACCTATACATCTCAGCATACTTGACTTGTGACCTAGATTGTTTAACATATTTTCTAGGTGTCATAGTTTCATTCTTAACAACTTTCTCAACTACTTTTGCTTTTGGGACAGTGGTTTCCACATTACTCTCAACTACTTCATCAGCTAAATATGAATCACTAGCACTTTCAAAAACTTCACCCTCTAGCTTAGCCTTTTGTTCATTAGCACTTTTAACAAATTTAGGGCCATATTCAAAAGTTGGTTCTTGAAATTCCTCTAACCCTGTATGTGGTAGATCTATGCCTGGAGGTGATGGAATACCTCTTAGTGGTGGAAGAACTGAGTTATATCCTACACCAGACTTAGCCTTATTAACAACTTGTGCTTCCCAAATTTTATTAAGACCATCAGAAGCATACGCTAGTGTATCTACAGTTATGCACATTTTCTGTTTTCTTTTTCAGTTTCTCTAGCTCTTCTCTAAGGGCCTCATTAACAGCAATTTTATAGTCTAGATCTCTTTTTAGAACAGTTATATCATCATTGTATTTAATCTCATTAGCCCTATAGTGTTCAAGTTGTGCTTCTAAAACAGATATGCCTATTTTATAATTAGATATACTATAGTTAGCATTATTCAATTCTGCTCTATCATTAGCATACAATTCCTTAAGTCTTTCACATTCTTTTAAAGCATTGCAAGATTTAGAACAATTTGCAATAGATTGTACCTCTGAGTCTGAGAAAGCCATCAAAGCAAATTCGGTTGCCATCATTGGTGCTTCAGTAGTTGCTTCCTCTTCATCTGCCATGAAGCTCCAATCGTAGCTAACTCCATCAATAGCTAGCATAGCCTTTGGCTCTTCAACAATTGGCTCCTTCTTCTTACCCTGCTTGTACCAAGTGTTTCTTGTACCCTGCTTTCTTGGCATTCTGCACTCCCTAGCAAAATGTCCCAACTTATGACAGTTGAAACACTCTACTGTTTTCTTGTCAAAACCAGCAGTTTCATTACCATTAATGGTAATCTGCTTTCCAGTTCTTTGCCAAAATTTCTTAGCCCTCATGCTAAGAAGAGCAACATGCCACTTGATGACCATCTCCTCCAAATCATCATCATTAATCTGCTCAAGATCTTTATGAGTTAAAGGAGAGCCACTTGTTTGACTGGATATGAATGCATAGAATGTTTGATCTCCAAGTCCAGCAACATTCTTTTGTGAACTACCAGTAGAAACAATATGGCTAGCAGTAGGAACTTCAAAGCTAGCAATGGAAACACTATCTTCATGATCTTCTTTCTCTGACTTGTTAGTAATGGAAGATGACAGAAGTGCCATGTTCCCAAAACTAGTTCCAAGGCTTCCAGACTTCTTAAAACTTTGTTCAATGATCTTAAAATTGTTGTATAGATCATTCAACTTCATAGAATCAAAGTCTGGTTTATTAGTCCAGACAACCACATGAGTAGCATACTCAGCAAGAAGACTTCTTAGGAACTTCATGTTGAGATCTTCCTTAGCTATCTCAATTCCCAAAACAGTCAACTGAGTAACAATCTTTTGCAGCCTAGTGAACATTTGATCAAGAGACTCATTGCTGGATGAGGTAAAGTTTTCAAAACTTTGTTTTAGCAATGTCTTTTGAATATTTTTAGTAGCTTCATTGCCACCAAACACTGCACAGATTTCTTCAAATAATGACTTGGCAGTTGTATACTTGCTAAAAGCAAGCATTTGATCATCAGGAAGAGTCATTAGCAACAAACTTATTTCCTTCAAGTCATTCTTCTTTTGAATTCTTTCTACACTTGTGATAGGTCCTGTGTTCAATTTTTGAATAGGATTGCCATCAATTTCTTCTGTAGTATATCCAGGCTTGAAAGAATCACCATATAGGATTATTTCCCATAGAGCATAGTCTTGAACTAAGAAGTATTGCTCTATTTTAATCCTCCACATCTCATATTCATTGAGTCTAAGCTTTGGAAGCCTAGCAGCAATGTTTGACTGAGAGTTTTCCATCTCCATAGCTTTAGCAAGAGTGAATGAGTTTCTTCTTAGGATCTTCTAAATAAAAGTATCAGAACCTGGCTCTGATACCACTTGTGAGGATCTAAACATACGCCTTGTGTTAGATTGATACTTTGAGTATATGCTAACGAGCAAGCGGAATTTACTAGTTAACACTTAGAAGATTTGGTATGAGTAATGTATGAATGTATGTATGAACAATGGAAGTATAAACAGAGTGAATGAACGATCAAACAAGCTTCAATATTATTAAGAATACAAGTTATCTTAGTTATCACTAGGGTTTACAACCTTGAAGCTATAATGTATAGGGATATATCAAACCCTAAACCTAAGACCTCCTTTTATAGGAAACAAGGAGTCTTTTACAAGAAAACTACTTTGATACATTATTCGTATCAATGTAAACGTATAAGATATACATGCAATCTATTCTATAATTATCTTAAACGTATCTTCAGTTTTGATCTTCATCTTATAAGCAGTACTAACTTAGTTAGTACTGTTACTGTAATCTTCCAACAGTTTCTTCTTTAAGCTTAGAAGTTCCAACTATTAAGTATAATTCCCAACACTGTGTAAAAACACTTCAAAGTGGTTATGACCGCGCCATGCCCTGCCCTCAATAACCTCAAATCAAACACATGAGAAAACATGCTAAAAGGTCAGCTAACGCTTGTGAGTTCATAGGTTTACAGTAAATAAGCACATATTGACCACAACAAATAATCAGCAGTACACACTAACTATATGCTAACACTAAGCTCATGCAACCGAAGCTACGACAATTCAGTAACTAATAATAGGGGCCCAACGATTGTTTATCCCGATACACTCGGCAATCCGATATGTTATACTCGCATTGACCCATCTGGCCAACCGAACAGGGGAGTTACCCCCAATAGATCTATTTATATCATTCGCTCTTCCAGCAGGAACTGACGGTTCATGATAGTGGGCATAGTGAGATCATACATACTTAGGTTATCCGCATACTAGTGTGAAAAATAAGAGTTCAGATAAAAATGGGGTTATAAACTCACTTCAAAATAGTAGCAAGCTGCTAGCAAAATCAACGGATATGGTACGACCGCTCCGACATGCGACATAGATTATGGTAAGTCTTAGTACACGACTCGTGTTTTAAAAATATCCGATAGACAAGGTACGAAAGATAATCACAAGTAAAAGTGTCGTGAATAATAGACGTGGTCGGAAGATATAAAAATGTCCTTAACTAATAGTATGTTTATAAGTTTAAGTTAACGAAAATAAAATAGTTAGTGGATGATATAATACTTTGTTTTCGTCTTTTAGTCAGTTTATTTGGAAAAGTAGATAAGTATAGATTTTATTTTTTTATTATTATTTTTTTTAATCGGGCATGACCTATTTATATGTTTTTGTTTTTCCAAAAAACTCCAATGTTGCAATTTACCCCTTTAAAACATTAAAACAACTTTAAACCACTTAGTAAACTTATATAAGTTTCAATAAGTTAAAATATGTAGAACAAGCTCAATTAAGCTATAATAAGCAGTAGTCTTTAAAATAAGTGAAACTTATATTTTTGTATTAGGTTAGATTTAATAAGTTAAAAATCAATCAAATAAGCCGATAATTAGACACCAAATAAGCAAAAAGGTTTATGTGAAAAGCACTTTGACTTCGTTTGACCAAAATAAGCAAAATCAAACTCACCCCATTATTTGTTTTAAGTCCAAATTTCACTTTTAGACCTTAACCAACTCAACCAAATTAGATGTCAACAAATAAGTATTTATGTTTTGACATGAGTGCTTGGTGACCAAAAGTTAGCCAACAAAACCAATCGTCCCCACTGTTGCTCTCGACACAAAAATGATACAAACAAAAAGGCACCCTACTGATTTGAAATTGCAAATTGTGACAAAGAAGTAAAACTATTAGCCTTCACTGTTGGGCTTGGTCCTANGTTTCTAATAATAGGGGCCCAACGATTGTTTATCCCGATACACTCGGCAATCCGATATGTTATACTCGCATTGACCCGTCTGGCCAACCGAACAGGGGAGTTACCCCCAATAGATCTATTTATATCATTCGCTCTTCCCGCAGGAACTGACGGTTCATGATAGTGGGCATAGTGAGATCATACATACTTAGGTTATCCGCATACTAGTGTGAAAAATAAGAGTTCAGATAAAAATGGGGTTATAAACTCACCTCAAAATAGTAGCAAGCTGCTAGCAAAATCAACGGATATGGTACGACCGCTCCGACATGCGACATAGATTATGGTAAGTCTTAGTACACGACTCGTGTTTTAAAAATATCCGATAGACAAGGTACGAAAGATAATCACAAGTAAAAGTGTCGTGAATAATAGACGTGGTTGGAAGATATAAAAATGTCCTTAACTAATAGTATGTTTATAAGTTTAAGTTAACGAAAATAAAATAGTTAGTGGATGATATAATACTTTGTTTTCGTCTTTTAGTTAGTTTATTTGGAAAAGTAGATAAGTATAGATTTTTATTTTTTTATTATTATTATTTTTTAATCGGGCATGACCCATTTATATGTTTTTGTTTTTCCAAAAAACTCCAATGTTGCAATTTACCCCTTTAAAACATTAAAACAACTTTAAACCACTTAGTAAACTTATATAAGTTTCAATAAGTTAAAATATGTAGAACAAGCTCAATTAAGCTATAATAAGCAGTAGTCTTTAAAATAAGTGAAACTTATATTTTTGTATTAGGTTAGATTTAATAAGATATGTTCACCTTTTCACCAAAAATAAGTTAAAAATCAATCAAATAAGCCGATAATTAGACACCAAATAAGCAAAAAGGTTTATGTGAAAAGCACTTTGACTTCATTTGACCAAAATAAGCAAAATCAAACTCACCCCATTATTTGTTTTAAGTCCAAATTTCACTTTTAGACCTTAACCAACTCAACCAAATTAGATGTCAACAAATGAGTATTTATGTTTTGACATGAGTGCTTGGTGACCAAAAGTTAGCCAACAAAACCAATCGTCCCCACTGTGGCACTCGACACAAAAATGATACAAACAAAAAGGCACCCTACTGATTTGAAATTGCAAATTGTGACAAAGAAGTAAAACTATTAGCCTTCACTGTTGGGCTTGGTCCCAAGCAGTGGTTCGAACATTGCACCACAAAACACAATTTAACCCAACTCATGATTAGTTACAAAATTAATCCCACAATTTAGATGTTACACAAGTTCGTTATTATTGTTTTTGAAGTTAGTATTTGATGTTCCCATTGAAACAAAACCAAAAGTACCCAACTGTTGTGCTCGAACAGTGGGTTTCGACAAACGGCCAAACACAAGAATATTCCAAATAGAGCCAATATTTAGTGTTTTGTAGATCTATGTTTCATTAAGTTTTATTTCAGTCCAAGACATATAGTAAACTTACAAAAATCATTTTTGATCCAAAAAGTTTAACAAATAAGCTATTGCCTATTTCTTAGTGCTTATTAGTGATTAAAGTCCTCAATTATACCACACAAGAACAACTCTAATCTTGTACAAAAATGTATATTTGTCGAAACCAAAATAATACCAAGAACAAGTTGTAGCTTTTCAAATCTCTAGTTTATTTACAAGTTAAACAGGTTTAGGTAATAATCAAACATAATAACACCATATTATCAAGATTTACAAAATATGTAAATATAAAAGTTATAGTGGTTGTGAGTTTTAGAAAAACTTACAAGATATGTGTATATGTGTCGAATAGGAGCTCAAAAATACCCAAATGATAGAAAATTTACCCAAGAAACGTTCCAAATCAACCGAGAGCTTGAAAGTACAACTCGATTTTGTAGAAATCAAACCAAACATCCTAGCTCTTAAAAATTATGGGTCGATTGGCTTGGAAGGGGAGAAGAAGTATAGAGAGAAAATCTTGGATGATAAAACATGTACTCCCTCCGTCCTAAAATTATTGTCTTACGACAAAAAACACACAGTTTAAGAAAAACATAATTATTACTGCTTTCTCTCTATTACTTTTGTAAGAATGACAGTTTTACTCTTAAGTAATTAATTAATGTCTTCTTTAAAGTTTGTAATAATAATTTCAAGCAAGGATAATATGGCAAACTCGATCAAACTTCCCTATCTATATTTAGTATGCACAATTAAATTGAACATCCCAAAAAGGAAACGTGAACTATTATTTTGGGACGGAGGGAGTATGTGTTTTGCTATGTGATCAATTTAGGGATATAAGAAAATTAGATTATGTCATGCTTAATGGGACAAAACCATATTTTTGTTGTGGTGTGAGATATGGGCGGCAAACCAAAGGAATCCAAGGGGGGAAGAATTTGTTTGAAAATCTTATATTTATTGTGTGTCGGTTTGAGCTTAAATGATGACAGGATGTCCCTGTTTGGTGTTTTTGGTCACGTACTCGCAAAATAAAGTTTTTATTGACGTTTTCAATATAATAATAATAAAATATTTACTCAGAAATGTATTTATTTGACTTAAACCATATCTACTACAGTGTCGGTATGCGTGTGAGGTCGTTTCAGTAAATGCGAAAAAGCTTCTCGGTTTAATACGTAACTTGTCAGTAAATATCAGGAAAGAAATATTTTATGTTTACTGACAAAATAGACAGTTTCAGTGGTTACTGTAAGCTATAGTATGCGGGATAGCTCAGATTTGTTGACTTTGGTCCCTTTCCAAATAAATGAATATTTCTAGAAAGCACATTGTACAGAAAATTTTGTTGATGATTAAACAGTATTGGCCTTTGTCTCATAGCCAGGTGGTACCTATTCGTATTCGCCTAGTCTTATTGTGGTACCTCGATATTTATTGCATTCAACGTTTCAAAGCAATGGAGTAGAATAACTGAATAACCAATATATAATCAAAGGAAATGTCTATGATAACTATCGAATTAGAAATCCTAAATATATAGTTGACTGAACACCTAGCATAAATCTAGAATAAGAGAAATTAAATGTGGGTTAAAAATAATTGGCCTAATGGAGTCCAAAATTCAGCGTATATATAGTTTGCAAAGATGAGGACTGCAAACAACAACCTACTGATTAGTTGCTTCTCGGTTTAATACGTAACTTGTCAGTAAATATCAGGAAAGAAATATTTTATGTTTACTGACAAAATAGACAGTTTCAGTGGTTACTGTAAGCTACAGCACACGGGATAGCTTCCCGAAATGCACCATTATGCTAAAAAAATGTTTAGTCATGCTCAGAAATGTTCAGTTGGTAATAATAAATAGACGTTTATTATTAATATAAAGTTTGAAAAATTACCATTTGTCATAGATGTACCATCTAACACTGCACAGTGGGGACGGACGACAAACGCCACTATGAGCTAAAGGACGAATGACATCTGTCCTCCTTGTCTGCTCCTGGATAATCGACACTTGGCACCCTGGTGGCCGTCGATCACTCCCAAAGAGTTTATCTCTAAACCCTACAAGCCTCTCTATAGAAAGAGAGCAACGCACAATATCACACAAGTTTTTACATACTTGGGCAAATACTGCCTCACAGCAGTGAAGTATGGTTCTTGTTTAAGTGTTACCCGATCTTCTTGATCTAAATCAATCTCATCGGGTCCTTACCGTTCAACACGGGAATCCAAACAACAAAACTATTCCAATACCATCTCTAAACCGATTTACATACCTTACGTAAACAATGACCCAAAAATAAAACATAATGTTTAAAACTCGGAGTGAAATCCATAAATCCTAGTGAACAATGTCAAATCAAGACTTGGCCAATGTATTGGAACTAACAAACGGAAGTCGCACGTGCTTGCCAAGCTGACAAGCATAACAAAGAACGAGAGACTTCTCTTTATTACATGAAATGAAATGACTAGAAATATGAAGACGCAACACGTCACTTCCTGGATGTCCAAGTCACTAGCGCCACGTATACTGATGCGTAGGGATTGCTTACGCACTTTGTTTTACCTCTCAAGGGATCTCAAGAGGCTTACAATCCCCACCAGGCAGTGTACCTGACCGATGTAGTATAGTGTAGTGGCAAGTACCGGGGGATTGATCGTTCTCTCACAGGGAATAGTGTTCGTTAGGTTAAAGACTACTCTAATTAAGGTCTAAGGGTGGAGGATGATTATTTTTGTATTTTTATGTTTTTTTGAAAGCAGTAAAATCTCGGTTTTGAAGGAGTGGGCGGAATTAGTTGCTAGTCAACTAACCCAAGTTATCTACTTATGCAATTAAATTAAAGTTTTGAGAAAACAATGGTGGGGAAAGTAGTGTTTACTTAGATTTCATTACTCCCTAACTATCTTTTACCATGTAATTAGTATGTTGAGTTTGCGTGGATGACGGGTGTATTCCTAACAAGTCGTAGGGAGTGCGTTCAATTCCCTAACTCTATAAGCTCCTACCTCACTCTATGACGATACGTCAAGTATCCTATCATAAGCTCACCGATAGCAACCTACGCATGAAATACTACCTTAAAATCGATTAACGCACATACGATTCACGTTTCCTAAGACGTTCAAGCTTGTTACCGTATAGGAGGTTAGCCAGTTTTCTTAAGTCTAACGTAGATGAAACATTCATCCAAATCACAATCACAACATACACATCACATGATAATCAATAGTTAGGTTTCATTAGATCTAAGCAAACACAAGATAATTTAGCCTAGCATGTTGAAGGAAAGAAAAGCACAAACATAGATCATACAATACATAGACATTTTGTATGGATTGAATGAAGACTTATCTTAGATTAAACATGCAAGTTAGAGGGATAAAAGTACCCTCTAAGGTCTGTAATACACGAGCTAGGGTTTTAACCCTTAAGTTCTCCACCAAGTTCCTCCTTTTAAACCAATAAAATTCGTCCTATATATATAGAAAATACGGGCTGACGGCGTCAGCCCAAGGTGTGACGCCGTCACGCCGACGATTAGGGTTTTGTGATGGACTTCTTGACGTCGTCACGCCGCCTTGTTCCAGATCTGACGGCCTTCCCTGACGCCGTCACCAAACTAGGCCAAAAACTCTCTGGCCCGTCATGAGTAACTTCCAATTTCTTCACTTCATTTGTTCCTGACGTCGTCACGTTGAAGCTTGGGACGCCGTCACCTTCTGTGCACTTTAGGGTCTTTTGAGATTTTGTTGTTTTCCGCACTTTTTCACTCTGAAAACGCCCGAAAATGCATCTTTTGTGATTTTCTCCTCAAAAGTACCTAAAATGAGAAAAGAAACGACTTTGGGTGAAATCCGATCAAATAATATACGAATTAGGACTCAAACTGACCCCTAAAAACGTAACATTTTTCGTCTCATCATATACTGACTAGTATGAAACGTCTGGGGAATAGGAGAAGGCTTTGTGACTGGATAAAGATCTTAGATGCTATCACAGTGGAGAAGCACCCGAAGGGTCGTGAAATCCTTGATAGAAAAACTAAAAGCGTCAAATTCAACAGTACAATTATTATCACGAATAAATTGATGAACATAAATTAATTTTTTAACTATGTTAGGAGTGATGAGTACATTATTAAGGTGAAGGGGTCTATGGGGTGTTGGCAAAATAATATGTCAAGTATCTGTGACGTTTATGGTATAACCATCACCAACTGAGATTGATGGATATATACATTTCTTAATAAACTAGTAACTGAATCATTAAGGTGAGAACTCACACCTGAATCATCTTGCCCTAGGTGAGCTGCAGAACCAGGCTGTCCTAACTGAGTATTATTAGAAACACCAAGGTTGAATAGGGCCATTAAATTGGTTGTGGAATAACATTATAATGTGTAGGCTGATTAGTAACGGGCTGCCCAAGAGAAGAAGTAGTAGCGGGATGGGTTGGGAAACTTTGTGGGCCACTATAGTTGTAACTGGGCTGAACTAGGCTCGCATGACTAGCATGGAAAGCCACTGGTCGAGCATTAAGCACATGAGTAGAACCTGATGTAAACAAATGGCTACTACTACCAAAACTAAGTTGTTTTAATAACTCTTGTTGATTTTGTGTAAGTTCCATCATGTGCTCAGGGGTTAACTGATTTGTGTTCAGGGACAGTGGTGACATAGCACGATCACTAGATTACGACACCGGCCATGGGGAGATATTAGTGGGTTTAGCATGCATTGATGCGTCATGAACAAACTTGCAATTATTTCTAAACCCACACAAGCCCTTAGAAAATTAAAACACAGAAAGATTTAACATGAGCAACAGGAGAGCGTCGTGTAGAGTTACCTGATTCGGCCAAAAGGATCATAGGAGATGAGGACGATGAATCAACATGTAGAGTTGGTGACTTTGACTTCAATCTTATCTCCTCGGTAGTAAGCATTGACCGTACAATTTTGTGGTCGGGAAAGGGTTCCTGATGAACAATAACGGTGTCGACATTCTCATATTACTAAAGTAAGCATCGCTACTAATAGGGGATCCGAGGCTCATAAGGATAGTGGTTATTGACTCGATCTTACTAAAGTAAGCATCGATGCTCAAGTCTCTAAGCTTCAAGGATCGCAACTCCGCCTTCAAGGCGATGGTGCGAGTTCGTTTATTGTCATGAATGATTGTAGTGAGGCGTTTCCATGCTTCTTGGGCGGTTTGTGGATCTTCCACCACGAGACGTGCTTGAAAGGGTTCGGATGTTTTTTTTTTCGGAGGATTTGTAGGGAGGCTGTGATACCATGCTAATTGGTAGATCACTGATTGATTAATAATGATAGAATCAATAAAATATATAGAATACAAAGAATATTCTAGAAACGGGCTTGAGCCCAAACTAACAATGAATCCAATAAGAATCAATGTGTCGTCTAACAATGTTGTTTGGAAAACCTGCACGTAAGTCAGGAAAAGATGGCATTTGCGGTGCACTTATTATTACCGTATACAAGCGCTCTGC
>LBNU01020174.1:25875-87724 GCA_014162995.1 Artemisia annua | reverse complement strand
ACCAAGTCGAAGTGTTTTCTTTCTAATGCAAGAGAGAAAAGCACTGAGTAATCAACGAAAACACCAAAGAAGCACGTATGAAGGATCTCGATAAATTAGGGTCTTGGGATCTCGATAAGTGGTCAAAATTTGGCAGATTTTTGTTTTTCAAAAAAGCACACCCAAATCACGTTTTTAATCCAAGATTTTTGTACTTTTCTAAGCTTAAAAACACCAAAACTACAAGAAAGTTGTAAACTTGATGATTTTTATGAAAATTTTTAAAAATTTCGAAATCAAGTACAAAAACAAGAACGATTTTAAAGCTTTGATTTTTTCAAAAAAGATTGAAACTTTCTTGTTGAGAAAGGTTTATAACACTAGTTTGTAAGCTAAAAAGTGTTAAAAACACAAAAAGAACAAGAAATTTGCAAACTTTTTAGAGAAAAACGTGTAGAAAAGCTTAAAAAATACGAAAACCACAACTCAAATTTCTCCTAAATCATTGTTTGGCGAATGATACCACTTGTTATTACGTAAGTATCACAACTTTATCAATCACACACACGTATAATATGTAGAAAAGAGATGAGAAAGATGGTGACTTGATGTATAATATGATGCGTATGGAATGGAACTTATATTAGAGAAAACACACATAAAACACATACAAGCACACACCTCAAATGAGAGTTTGAGGTGTATATATAGTACAATTCGTGGATGCCCTAAAGGCTTTGATGGGCTTGGGCTTGGACTTGGTTTTATACTTAAGTCTTAACTTATAACATATTAGCTTAACTAGTCCAAGGCCCAATGACTAATTCTACCTACACTCACTATATTACATATGAGACCGACCATCACTTTTTCTATAAAATTTAAATGCTAACATTTAGTGACTAAATTTAGTGACCACTTTTACATTTAGTGACTAAATTCAGTGACAACTTAGTTGTCACAAATAAAAGTGGACAAGTTTTTGGTCACTATTTAGTGACCATATTCATAAGTCATCACTATTACCTTTTGTGACCGACTTTTAGTGACGACAAGTGACCACTTTGATATGGTCACTAAATCAGATTAGTGACCATATATCTACTATTAGTGACCATAATCGTGTGGTCACTAAGAACTTTTTTCTTGTAGTGCGATAAGAAATCGGGTTATCGGGTTCGGGTGGTATTCGGGTCGGGTGATTCGTGTTATCGGGGTGATAGTAACAAAATTTTCCTTTTTACTCAGTTAAAAAAAAAAAAAAAAAAAAAAAAAAAAAAAAAAAAAAAAAAAAAAAAAACTTTGCCATTATTCTTTCAATGGCTTAAGTTTTGCACAGCTACAAGTCCCATTCATAAAAACAAAAAACAATATCCATCATCATCTATTGTAAATCATTCACTGCCAAGAAAAATGAAGTTCATCAATTATAATAAAGTTACCAATAATATGGCATAAAGCCATAAATGTAAAGCTAAGGAAACAAGTTAATAGGTCAAAATTTCGACCCTTTTTACTCATGAGCGAGTCGAGTCAGGTTATATCTTATTTCTAACAGGGTAAAATGATTAAAGGTTCAAACAAATTAGCTAAGGAAACAAGTTAATAGGTCAAAATTTACCTAAACTGTATTATTTAATAAAATTAATTTTGACTGTCATGTCTTATCGGGTTGACCCGATAACAATAATTATGTAACCCAAACCCGACCTGATAACACTATTGGATTATTGGGTTCGGGTTAAAACAACCCGACTAGATAAGCTTAATCGGGTTCGGGTTTGGGTTGGGTCAACCCGACCCTACTGACACCTGCGGGTGTGAAAAATGACTGTAGTACGCTTAGTTTCTTCACACTTTACAAATGATTTTTTTGACGACAAAACACGAGGTTTGAATCTACCAGCACACATACCCCTAAACCGGGTATAACCTTCCGTTTTCAGGAAGTTGTCGCGACAACTTAGAATTGTTCGCACCTAACAGAAATTAAACTCAATATCTCATATATTTTATAGTTATAGTCACAAACTTTTTTTGCTTTAAATGATGATAATTTGAAATATCCTTTACTTTTAGAAAAGCTTCACATCAACTAATCTAACAAATTTTTAAACATTACCAAGTATCAATAATACAACGAATTTTACACACTTTTTAGTTATACGTTTTTGGAAAAATGACAATTTTTTTTTTAGTGGAATGCCAATATTTCAAACACATGCAGGCAGCATGACATTAATGTCACTTTTTGCATTCATTTTGCTTAATACAATTTGGGTCGTATATGATAATTATTAATACAAGTTCTGCGCTATCCAAATTAAGTAGCAGGTTTGTTGACTTTGGTCCCTTTCCAAATAAATGAATATTTCCAGAAAGCACGTTGTATAGAAAATTTTGTCGATGATTAAACAGTATTGGCCTTTGTCTCATAGGTGGTACCTATTCGTGTTCGCCTTATCTCATTGGTGGTACCTCGATATTTATTGCATTCAATGTTTCAAAGCAACGGAGAAATATCCATACATGTTACACGATCCATTATTGTTGGAGTAGAATAACTGAATAACCAATATATAATCAAAAGAAATGTCTATGATAACTATCGAACAAGAAATCCTAAATATATAGTTGACTGAACACCTAGCATAAATCTAGAATAAGAGAAATTAAATGCGGGTTTGAAAAATAGTTGACCTAATGGAGTCCAACATTCAGCGTATATATAGTTTGCAAAGATGAGGACTGCAAACAACAACCTACTAAGTTGAATTAGATCAAGTCACCCAAGTTATAAGTTATCAAAAACTTATCATTGTCTGTCTAGTTTTTAGTGGGCGGGAATCATTTAAAAGGGTTTTTGTAACTTTAAACATTTTTTTTTAATCTTTACTAAATAATATATATTTTGAAACATATGATGCTTACTTAGCAAAGGTACTATGGCTGTAAGCTGTGCTTTAGTACCATTTGCATGTTTGTGGGCTGCAATATGTGATTCTTTAAAAATAACGATAAGAAACCCTGCAAGTAAATGGCAGATGCTAGTACGCCCCTACAACACCAACATCGACCCTCAACTGCTAAAAAACAAATCTGTGCCATTGACCTTCATAAGTTAATACATAGAGTTAACTACAGCATTTTACAAATCAACCATCAAACTATAGTTAAAACTTTTGTGGACTGCTGTAATTATATGTCGTGTATTTTGGAATGTTGTTGTGTTGTGATTAGCAGCTTGTCGACCTAATATTATCATAATATGAGCCCTAAGAACTTGTCATAATTGGAGTAATAAAAAAATAAACATACAAGAACATGAAAGTGAAAAGCAAATAAACATGTCAAATAATAACATGGAAGTAGAAATGCAAACAAGCGTAGGATAACTAATTTTGTACTTCGGGTTGACTCAACCTCGTGGGGAATACACGACAACCATGATGGATAACTAATTTTGGCAAAAACAACCATGATGGATAACTAATTGGTTGATCCAAATTGGCTACTGCATGTTGGAATATCATAACTGAAATTTAGAGATGTAATGTGGTTGTCATTAAGTTTTTATTCTTGTCTAATTGTCTTTATAATGAAGGCTAAGTCGATCTAGTTGACTAAGCTAGTTTAGCTGTTAGGGTGTAATTTACGTGGTGTTTCACTTGTTGTCTTGTTTTTAGTTGTAAGGTTTGTAACGAAGGCTAAGCCTAGCTAGTTGGCTAAGAGGCTGTTTCTTTTTCTTTTTTTTAACTGTTTGGAAAAGATTTCCTTTTTGCATAATGCTAACTGTTTGTAGTTGGCCGTGTGTGGAAATTTTGTGTTTCTTTTTCTTTCTTATTTACAAATACTAACCAAATATATTTTAACATTTAATATCTAAAATCAAATGATAACTGGTATATACATTGCATCATTAGTAAACAATTTTTTTTAATAACCATGTTGGATTTGTATTTAAAACACAGATCTGGCCTTGAAAATATTAGAATAAATTAGATTTTTTTGATGTGGAACACAAAATTCAAGAAAAAACCCAAGTGAATCTACTTATTATTTATACAAATTAAACCACAAAAACATGTTCATATCACACATATCTGACTTTGTTTTCTTTTGACTAAAATAATTAGGAAAAAAAAATCTTTATTTTGTAACCAGCTTCTCCATGACTATGATTCCACCATTAAAGAAAGTTGAAGGTTTTAGACTTTTAGCAAATAACCAAACCCCTTGAGGAAAGTGACATGTGAGTGAAGAAGTGAGCATTGAGGGAAAAAACTAAACTCCGGCGAGAAGGGTAGTTGTGGTGACAGCTCCGTTGGTGATGGACGTCGAGAGGAAGAAACATATACGTGGTGAGAGATGATTAAAGGGTGACAGTTGAATTTGGATGATGATGAGAATGGAGAATAAAAAGAGATGAAGAAGGGATATGTTATGTATCTTACATGGGAAAGGGGAAGGTTTTTACACCCATCAATATTTAGGAAATCAGTTTAGGATAAGCAAAAAAGAAACACAAGTCAATCCTAGATGGGAAGGGAAATGTTACCAAATGGCCCATTAAAGGGGTTGGCAACACACCACTCACCTCAAATCCCTTCACTCACTTACAACCAATCCTCTTATGCCACATCATTCTCCCACTTTTTCCTTCACTCACCCATTTTTTGTTGGCATCACACCACTCACCCTTCACTCACTTTATTTATTTTTTCTTTTTTAAATTCTATTAAAATTTATTAAAAGACTAAAATTTCATTAAAATTAAATAAACATTACATAATCTTATTAAAATACATAAAATACCATTACATAATATTAAAAAACTAATTTTCATTGTCTTCATCGTCCACCTCGAGGTATGATAATTGTTGAGCGTGAATATGCTCCATAAGATCAAATCGGACACGAAAATGTGTATCTTCATCTCGAATAAGCTCCATAAGATCAAAATAAACTTTTAGGCATACGATACCTATCTTCAAAAAATTGACCGTCGAATTTTGGATTTTCACAAAAATAATCACGATGCAATCTTTGTGCAGCCTTGACCCGATTGCGTTTTACTGATTTTCGTGTCTACCCAGCCGTATCTTCTTCATCTTCGTCAATCGTGGCAGCAAAAACATCGAGACTACTATCGTTAGACCACTCGAACGGCTCATCTAACAATAAAGTCGAACCAATTCTTTTATGCTCCATATAGTTTTTTTGAATCGGTAGAATTTTTTGGGGATCGATACAATTTTTTTTGCTCGGTAATTTTTTTTTTGTGCAGTTGGTTTTTTTTTGGTGGTAAACTTTCACTTTTGATCTACAATATATACTCAAAAAAAACTATCCGTTAGTCCCCCCCAACGGTCGAAATTTACTCTCCAACGTTCCAATTTCTTTTCTTTCTCGTGCAGTAAACTTCCCCGCAAAACAACCTCCCCGTGCGGTAAATGTGGAACGGCGGCGGTGTTCCCGCACGGGAACCACCCTGTACCGTGCCTCCCCGCACCCATTGCCAACCCCCTAAGCAAAAAGTAAACACCCCCTAAGTCATGTTAGGATCATTTTTAATTATTGTCGTGTCTTTAACGTTTCCAAAGTGATTTCTTATGTCATGGTTTAATGAGGTGAGATCAATATAGAACTCATATTTGCTATAAAATCAATAAACCAATTATAGTCATCCATTTTTTATTTAAATTAACAAATAACCATTTTTCACATTTGTTTTCAAAACAAAATATCTTGCAAACGGTAAATCTTCAAGCTACAAAAATCATACCATCGCGACGATAATTAAATTATCTTTCTATAGATATGCATTATTATATACTTTCGACGAATTTTTTTTTTTTTTTTAATTTCCGCCCAGAAAAATCACATATGATTCGTAAAAATCACATATGACTTGATTTTTACAAATCACATATGATTCTTATGAATCACATGTGATTTTTACCAATCACATGTGATTCGTAAAAGTTACATATGATTTGATTTTAAAGAATCACATGTGATTTTTACAAATCATATGTGATTTTTCTGGACGGAAATTTTAAAAAAAGAAGGTTCGTCGAAAAAAAAATTCGTCGAAAGTATATAGCAATACATATTTATAGAAAGATAATTTAATTCTCGTCGCGATGGTATGATTTTTTTCGCGTAACGATTAACGGTTTGTGAGATATTTAATTTTTAAAAAAATGGTGAAAGTTTATTTTTTTTATTTTGATAAAAAAAAAATGAATTGCTAGGATTGGTTGATCTTTTAGGCATATATATCCTTCCCAAAGTGAATAATTGCATATATATCCTTTTAACTAAGGTCGATATATAAACTAGTAATCGGGGTGAGTTTTGGAGTTCATCTCTTCGAGTGTGGTTTAGTGTTTTGTTCGAGAAGGGTTTTCAGAGTTGGTTTAATATTGGGTTGTGTTTCTTATTCGGTCTATCCTTGTTTATAATTCAGTTTATCTTGTTTCTAATTCGATATAACATTGTCCCGAGGCATATTAAAAACCTATGAATTATTAAATATGAATTAACCCTAAGCATATTAATTTAATGGGTATTACAATAACAATAATCAGTTACGTCATTAAATAATATTTAGACTCCTAAATAATAAATGTGATTAAAATTCATGTAGATCTATTGAAGAGGGAAGAGCTTTTGATTTCCTTCGATTATCTGCTTGCACTTGTTTCATTATCTCATCCGCTTTAAGGTGAGTTTTCGTGGCCCCATTTTACTTATACTTTTCCTTGAGGAAAATGATACTTCAAGTTATTTCAAGTTTTATGCCGTCCTTAAATGTTTGCATTAGAACTTTTGGACAATGTTGTGTCTATATAATTGCATAGGTGCACTAGTGGTTTTGCTGTGTAGAACATTCTATGTGGGGCTTTTTGTGTAGAACAATCTGTGTATAACAATAATCATGTTATAGCTACAGCTGGTAGGCATACATAGAAGAACATCATATTACGGAGATGAAGAGTTTCGTTGTTGGTGGTTATTTTGGTGGAACTATATATGACTTCTTTCCGCACAATTTATTATATTATGTACACACTTGTCCTACATATATATATCATGCACGGTAAATAGTTTTGTTTAATTTAAACTTACGAGCTCACCAACATTATGTTGACATTTTCGAGTATCATTTTCAGGTGATCGATAGTTGTATTTCGAATGCATGCATATCGAAGTCATTCATTGTTCTCATATCAAAGACCGAGTGATTTGGCCAAGTCCCTTTTTCTAAAGACTTTAATTTAATAAGATTAAGACTTATGTTTTCATTATTCAGTATTGTATAAAAATCTTTATGTAACATTATAAACTTATTCCTTAAATCAAATATGGTGTTGTTTTACTATCTTATGTGATGTTACAATTTGTTGCACCTCGTGTTTCTGCTCTTAGCGAGGTACTTTACAACATTTATTTTTTTTTAAAAAAAAAAGAAGAAGACAAAACTACATTTCTTTCATTTGGTGTACACCAATTTTTTTTTACCAAATTATTTATTTTGAGGGGAGGGGGTGGCTGTGCGGTAACATGGCTTTGGCTCAAGCCAAAACATCGCTACATATGAATGGTATGGGTGTCTGTTATTAACATAATATACATTTATGGAAGCCGTCTGAATAAAAATATATTTTCTCCTTTGCTACAATAACTCCACTTTCTCTTCTCTAATCCTTCTATTTTATAATACCTGGCTAATTTGCCATGATTCTCATTAATTGGATAACCAATATATAATACATAGGATTATTCTGGACTGTAGGTAAATGATTCAAGCCCATAACATAAAAATGCAAAGGCCTAACATATGAATTCTAACACTCTTCCGCAGTTTGAGCGGGAGGAGACCGAATACACTAACTAGAATGAAACTCATCAAACAACAAAGAAGGCAACCCTTTGGTGAAAATGTCTGCATACTGATATCGAGAAAGCACATGAAGAACTCGAACTTGTCCCTTAGCGACCATGTCACGAACAAAATAAAAATCAGTCCCAATATGCTTTGTCCATTGATGTTGGACTTATTGGCAGTCAAATATATAGCACTCTTCGTTCAAAATATTTATATATATATATATATATATATATATATATATATATATATATATATATATATATATATATATATATATATATATATATATATATATATATATATATATATATATATATATATATATATATATATATATATATATATATATATATAGCACTCATATTGTCAGAATATAAAAGTGTGGCAGTAAGAATAAGTGTGTGATGCTCGCGAAGAAGATTACGAACCTAGGCAGTCTCATCTAATGATAAAGAAACCACCGGTGGTCATGGTTTGGTCATGCGTCCTCCTTACTAGGCATTTGTGAATAACACATAGTCATTAGCTTTTTCGAGTGGTATGGTGGTTGTGACAACAAAATGTAAGACATGGAAAAAGACTTTTTTTTTTGTATGTATGCATATTGTGTGGTATATTTGTGCTTAAGAGGGTATGTTTGTGTGGNCACTCATATTGTCAGAATATAAAAGTGTGGCAGTAAGAATAAGTGTGTGATGCTCGCGAAGAAGATTACGAACCTAGGCAGTCTCATCTAAGATAAAGAAACCACCGGTGGTCATGGTTTGGTCATGCGTCCTCCTTACTAGGCATTTGTGAATAACACATAGTCATTAGCTTTTTCGAGTGGTATGGTGGTTGCGACAACAAAATGTAAGACGAGGAAAAAGACTTTTTTTTTGTTTTGTATGTATGCATATTGTGTGGTATATTTGTGCTTAAGAGGGTATGTTTGTGTGGTAGGTTTTGTGTTATGGGTATTTAATGGGTGGTTTGATGACGAGAGTGTATGCTCATGTGGTGCTAATAATCTTTGATTTAAGAGTTCACATAGGTGTTTGTTTTTGTTTAGAATAAGCTTTGATCAATATAATACAATCACATACGGAGTAGTAGATAATCATTTTAGAGAGAATTGTGTTTATATTTTTGTATGAAATATCATATAGCGGGAAGCATTTTCAAAAGATTTAAACCGGCACAGAAATCACAACTCCGTACACCCTTTAGTATCGAGCCACAAATAATGTTGAGTTTTTCTTGCGAATAGTAGGGAGTTAGGATTAAACTCAGGACATATTTCTCAAAAAACCATCATTTTCCCGGCCTAACAAGAACACCATAACGGGAAGCTTAACCACAAAAAGAACCTTCTTTTAAGACAATAAGGTTTAAAAGGTACAAGTTTAATTACTGAGGGTATATCTACCCTAAACTTCACCCTAGCTGGCAACCTTTTTGAAAGTCAAAAAAAAATATCGCTGTTGAAGATGCCTCCTCGAGTAGACCCACAAAGACAAAATGCTCGGTTACAGCAAACGGTTCTGGCGATGTAAAGTTTATTTCTTCTACTCAAATACTATAAGATATAAGCTAGGGTTTCTATTTAAGTAACTGTTTCTTCACTGATTCTGTGTATGTAATTCGTATCTTCACTAATTATAGTCAGGGGCGGTACCACAATGGGGGCAGTGTGGGCAACTGCCCCCACAAAGTTAACTCGAGCAATGTCGATTTTCTTGAGAGTAAGTGATTTTGATTTTGCTCTCATAAATGGGTAAATAGTATAATGGTGAAAATTTATCCAATAGTTGTATCATACTCAAGTGGTTAAGAACATTTGCAATTTTATGGAGATATAGTGTTCGATTCTTGAGCTACTCTATAGATTTTTGTGAGTTTTTGGTATCCAACTTTTTATTTTTGCTTCAACCACTTGTGCTATCAATCATAAAAAGTAAGTATGTGCTAGATGTCGGGCATATCATCACCAATTTTTTAATTTTGGTTTTCACATGCAAGCATATACCAAAAAAGTTCATTTTCATTCAAAGTAAAATCAATTTCATTATAGCAACAAAGGTCGAGTTACTGACATGATCCGACTTGGTACGCACTTTTTATTTTTGCCCCCTCTTGATAGTTTTTCTGCTACCGCCCCTGATTATAGTTCCTAAATTCTGTAGGCTGCGTGCTAACTGGTACCTACTTGCATTCGCCCTTCATGGAGTGGTAAGTATGTTCTACGGCCCATTGATGGGCATGATTCAGATGAGATTTCTTAAAGCATCTCCATTTGCTTCAAAAATCCAACAACTTTTTTACATTTGCATTGGATGCTACATTTCAATGACCCTCGGTTTTGGTGTGATGATATTTATCATCATTCAAGTTGAAGACGCTGGAGGGCAAGGTTACCCCACATCAGTTGGCTTTCAAATTATCAGCTGCTTTGTCTTGATTACCGTTATATTAGCACCATTGTCTCTTGTTCTTGCTGTGCTTGTCTCTCCTCATCATATGTGGGTGGGGTATCTTGCTATGGGTGTTGTTGCTCTACTTGTTTTTGTTCTCAACTTCGCTGAACAAGTGTATCGTTGGTTCCGACCAGCGCCATAAGCAGTTCCAGTTAACCAGTAATTACGGTTAGGCCGGGGGGTTCAATGTAGTTTGGTGTTTAGGAGGTACCTAGTTTGTTTTATGTTTTTCAGTTATGTTTGATGATCAAGAAAGTGTAAAATTAGTAGGATCATATTTTGCTGTATTTGGTCTGAAATTTGTATGTGAAGGATGAATCACATTTTGCTTCATGTTGATTCAGAACTTAATGAGAACGGATAATATTAGAGTAGAGATGTGTTATTACTAGTTTGTGAGCTACTATTATTTGTTTGGTGTCCCGTGTAAAGAATCGGTCTTGCAATGTGTGTCTCACGAAAATCCAATTATTATAGTCGGCTTATTTCCTTTTAACATCATACTGTTTTAATAAACTCTTACATGCATTTGAACCTGACACAGTTAAGCGATGGATAACGTTTAAATAGTTTCATAAACTTGTTTTAATCAGCTTTAACCTTGTTTTAATAAAAATCTTGTTCAGTATGTCGTTGTAAAATATGAGTAAAAAAAAACACATTGTGTAAGAATTAAAAAATAACCAACCCAATGTGTTTTGCAGTTGAACATTAAAAAATGGCCACATATTTTGGGTTGGCGGGTATGCCATTATAACCTTGAATTTGTGTTGATTTATTGACAAAGTAATCGTTTATAAGGTATGTTAAAATGAAATTTATGCATGCTTTTTAAAGTATTTCTGGTCGTTTTAAAATAAATACTCGCAAGTGACGCACGGTTGAGTATAATGATCTGTTTACAAATGCATCAAGTGACAAGTGACAAGTACCGTAATAAAATGAATCCAAACACAATATATACGCCTAAAAATATTATATTATAATTCGACACGAAGAGTTATATATGTTTAAATGTATTAATCTAAATCAACATTACAATACTTTGAAACGCTTTTTCAGTTTTTAAGTGACTGAAACTAAGTTACGGAGTATATAATACTCCACGTTAGAGACAAAATTTGGAGCAAATGATTATTAACTAACAATTTAAATCAACTAGAACAAACTAAATACAATATAGTAAAAAATTTGGCAACCATAACTACTGTATTTCTTTTTGGTAAAGGATTTTATCTATTAAATGTATTATTCTAAAAAATGTTTAATTATATAGGATGTAGGTGAAATCCTACATCTCAACCCGTTACATAAGCGAGAAACAATACGCATCATGTGTGCTTCAAACCGAAACTATCATAAGAAAGACAAACCAATCTTATCAACCGACAATAAAAGAAATAATCTCTAATGACAATAAACATATGTCAGGAAAACCTTTTTTTTTTTTTTTTTTTTTTTTTTTTTTTTTGGTAAATGGTCAAAAGACCCAGTAAATATATTTCTCCAAAAACGTTTAGTACTAAGGATATGAGTGAATCCCATATCTCAGCCCGTTACATAGGTGGAAAAGCTTACATAACAATATACTTCCAATTCTCTAAATAAGAAAAACCACTACTGAAAAAATATCATTAGACTCATATGAAAACAAAATTACTTTCTATCAAGACCTTGGAGCTTGATACCATACGTGTCATATAAAGCATCCAAATTCCCTAGAAGATCGTAGACCTGATCTGCATAGTCATCATAATCATAGTCATCATAATCATCTTCACGATCATGACCACCACCAAATAGGTTCATGGACTCATCAAAAGTATTCACAACCTCCTCTTCATCACTGTCTGAAACTAAAATCTCTCCCACATGGGTTAACCCTCTTAGTAGAAGAAGTAGACCCCGGATAATCAACCTTTTTAATAGGATGACCATCATCATCCACAAGAGTAGCTTTCCCATCAATAAGTAGCTTTTCAAGCTCCCCAATTTTCTCAACTATAGGAGTAGAAGCAACCTCCTTTGTTCCCATTGAATCACTCACAAGCGGTTCTTGTGATGCATACCAATCTCTAAAGACCCGTCCTCCTTAGCTTCTTTTGGAATACCAGAATTCACATCCTTAGTCACTTCATTGGTAGGAATACTAAAGTCATCAATATCATCCATATGAAGGGCATCAAACCGATTTGATGTAACAATCTTTGTACCACTCGTACTAGCCACATCAGCGCCTTCTTCTTTGTATTATCCACCTTCTTGGGTTCAGGAGGAGGCGCTTTAGGATGATACCTAAACTTAGGACCCATAACAGGTTTAGAAAACCTTATTTCCTAACGCGACCTCGAAGACGAATATCACAAGTGACACAGAATGCCAACTGATCTTTGGTTAATCCATCATAAGCATCATTCTCATTGCCATCATATACATCAGAATCTTCATCCTCGAGTATACTTGCATCATTTGCACCTCCACCGGATCGATTAGATAAAGAAACCATGAATCAAGCTGTGTCATCATGAACATCCTCAACTTCACTATATGACTCTTCCACTTGTTCTCCCATTGAAGTATTAGGCATATCAGTCGATTTCAAATTCACCTCCTTTTCAACAATAGGAGGCTCATCACACTCGAACTACTACTAGGTACATCCGCATGTTTATCCTTACGACCAAGAACCTCTAATTGGCTCGCCTCTTATGCACTAAGGGTTTTAGAGCCCCCTCCTTCATCCACGTCCACCAAATTTTTTAATGCGACAAAAGAGTTTGATGTATTAGGAAAAGTAGTATTATTTTTTGCATTTCTTACTGTTAGGTATTATCTTTATCAATACAAACAGTCAAAGAAGAAGTTACAACTGCTGAAGATAACACTAGCAGTACAAACTCAGTTAGTACTGCTAGTTATAGTTACTTTGTACTGTTTATGTTTTTGACAGTTTGGAAAACGTGTAATGTGATAAGTATAGAAAAGATATTGTGTATATATTATAGTAATAGATTGATACGAATATTAGTTTACTTGTAAAGGACACCTTGTGCTATAAAAGGAGGTCCAAGGTTTGGGTTAAGATATCTCTAAGTCAGACTTATCATTGTGAAAAGCTTCAAGGTTGTAAACCCCAGTGATATACTTGATCACTCGTATTATCAATAATATTGAAGCATTTTGGTTCATTGTTCATTGTTTACTGTTTGCATACATTCATACAACAAATCTTCTAAGTGTTAACTAGTAAATTCTGCGTGCTAGTTAGCATATACTCAAAGTATCACCAATACAAGGAGTGTGTTGTAGATCCTCTCGAGTGGTATTAGAGCCAGGTTCTGATACTTTGAATTAGAAGATCCAGAAAACAAACTTTTGTTCACTCTCAAGAAGATGGACATGGAAACCACACAGTCATCCTCAACAACTGCCAAGTTGCCCATACTCAAGCAGAATGAGTATGATATCTGGAGGCTCAGAATTGAGAAATACTTCATCGTGCAAGATTATGCACTATGGGACATCATCATGCATGGTGACTCATGGAAACCCTATACATCTGAAGTTACTAATGCTGATGGTTCCAAGTCAACCAAACACAACACTGAACCTGTAACCAATGATGAAACAGCCAAAAGAAGGAATGACCTCAAGACTAAGCATCTTTTGCTTATGGCTATGCCTAATGATTAAGTTTTGAACTTCGGTACTTATGAAAATACAAAAGGCTCTCTTTGAAGCCATTGTGGAAAGATTTGGTGGTAATTATGCTACCAAGAAGACACAAAAGACCCTACTGAAGCAAAACTATGAGAATTTCACTGCCACAAGCAATGAATCTCTTGATCATGTTTTTAGTAGGTTGTAGAAGATTGTCAGCCAAATTGAATGCTTAGCATTTTAAGGTAACTCATCATTTCTCACTAATACAAGCTTACCCTCAAGCATTTGACATCCCATATCATGGATCTTTGCAACGATATACTATTCCAAATTAGTACATATCACCATCTTTTTCATCCTTGTTCTCAACTGTAGACATATAAAACATACCCTTCTCTTGTTTAAAGCCCCTCCCTCCCGAACATAGAAAACCCCGCTCCATACCACTTACATACAATCCACCCTGAGCTTACCAACACACAATAATCACAAAACGAGATCCAGAGAGCAAGCAAGAAAAATTAAACCTAAAAGCTAGGGTTTAAACAAATCAACACCAGCAGACAAAGGAAATGGAGTAATATAGCAAAACTCTAACTAACCTAAATTGATTAGGATTACCTCTTGCTGCTAGAATTTTTCCATTAGAGCTCTCTGATATTCCATTCTCAAATGAAGCACAAGCTCTGCCTATTTGGAAAAATGCTTTACACCATGTGGCAGGTTTCCTCTCTATCAGATATGCATGTGCCCCAGGATCAAATTGTCTGATCTTTGTCATCCTTCTGGTGAAATCTTGTTCAATTGTTAAAGTAGTTGCACTCTAAAACAGTCACTTATAGTGCAGACCAAACCATTTCCTTTTGAACTTTGCATAAATATGCCTTGTGCAGCGTCTGTGTTTGGTAACCAAGTCCTTACTGCCTCAATCAGACCCTGCATATAAACATAAACAGTTTAAAACACTTTGATTATATCAAAACATTAACAGTTTAACGCATAAGTAAATCGAAACATACCTTATGAGCATTTGAGATGACAATTAGACCAAGGCCATCTTGAAGGTTAAGATCATTAGCTAGAAGTGACAAAAACCAACAATAATTATTTTTTTCTCAACATCCACAACTGCCCAAGCTCTTAGGTAAATTTGGTTATTCCCATCTCTTCCCATTGCAGTCAAACTCTCCCTGCACATATGTGTGATAAAACAACCATCAATCCCTATAACCTTCCTGCAACCTGCCAACCATCCATCCTTCGCATACTTGAACAAATATAAAATATGTTGAAGTAGTTCTTCCCATCACCTTGAACATCCACATCTATGTGACAAGTTGTACCAGGGATTGAGTCTAGAATGGACTATCTATTGTCAATGTCTCTATTGATACACTCTGTTCACCCTGTGTGAAAGTCAATATTCTCAGGGTCCACATCATGTTCAACATCAGATTCCTCACTATCTACATTGCCATTCTCATAAAAAAGGTATCATTTATAGTGAACTCAAGAACATCATAATTATTAAATTCATGATACAAATCAACCCTAGAACCATTCTCAAATCCTACCCTCACGAATTCCACCATATCAACATTAGTTTTAATTTCCCTGATCCCACGAGTAAGGGTTGTTCCAGGTAGACAATAATACATTCTTTTAGGATTATTCAAAACTAACAGCGCAATGACATTAAACAACTCACCAACTTGCATATCTTCGAATTGTATGTCTTTGATAATCCTACACTGACCTTGTACATACTTAAAGGATTTGGGATGAAAACCCCATCATGATGGAGTTTAACACTAAAAGGAGCCATTCTCATGTGGTCAATAAACTGCAATCATAAATTAGGGTTTTTATGAAATTACGGTTTTTATGAAATTAGGTCTTTTATTAAATTGCCGATTATAACTACAATTACATGATCATGTGTTTTTAATTAACAATTACATAACTCAAAACATGCATCTGACAAAAGTTACGTTTCTTGATTGAAATTAGGAAAGTTAAATTAAGGTTCTTGTGTGTGTGTGTGTGCGCGGAGTAAAGTGGGTGTGTATGGAATGAAGTGTGTGTTTTGTTTGTAAATTAAATAAGGTCAACTAGTCGACGAGTTAGGTCATATGACTTTTGGGTGGGATAAATGAAAGGTGCCACGCTGTATAATGGAAAATAAATAATCCACGCTGGAAAATAAAATAAATAAATAAATTGCAAAGTGTATAAGGTAACCGGCTAGACTGGTGATAGCCGGTTATATTAGCGATTTCGAATAAAATTTGAAAGTATATTTCGTGACAGTGACAATTAGCTAAGTTAGTTATCTATTTCTGTATTTTGGTGAAAGTAAATTATGTGAATTCAACCTTCACCCATATTAGAAAGTGTCCGAAGTTTGTAAGAAACTATATTTACAAAACAATTTTCCAACAACCTACTAACTTGAATAGATAAAGTCACCCAAGTTATAAGTTATCAAAAAATTATCGTTGTCTGTCTAATTTTTAGTGGGCGGGAATCATTTAAAAGGGTTTGTGTAACATTAAACATTTTTTTAAATCTTTACTAAATAATATATATTTTGAAACATATGATCCTTACTTAGCAAAGGTACTATGGCTGTAAGCTGTGCTTTAGTACCATTTGCATGTTTGTGGGCTGCAATAAGTGATTCTTTTAGAAATAACGAAAAGAAACCCTGCAAGTAAATGGCAGATGCTAGTACGCCCCTACAACATCAATATCGACCCTCAACTGCTAAAAAACAAATCTGCGCCATTGACCTTCAAAAGTTAATACATAGAACCATGATGGATAACTAATTTTGGCAAAAACAACTATGCATTTCTTTCTGAAGCCTTAAAAGAAACCTACCCATTTGAAGGTTGTTTCACTTTCTCTGTCATTGGAAAAACACAATTCGAGACCCAAAGGTACAATTGTTCTCAAAAAGTGAGCCTTTAGGGACAACGGCTCTTATCATGTAAGGGACAAATTGCCCTCATAAAGTTAGCCTAGGGACAACGGATCTCATCATGTAAGTGACAATTGCTCTTATCAAGTGTGCAAGCATTAGGGACAACGGCTATCATCGTGTAAAGGACAATTGCTCTCATCAAGTGAGCAACCGTTTAAGGACAATGGCTCCCATAAAATAAGGTACAATTCCTCTCAACAAGTGAGCCTTTAAGGACAACGGCTCTTATCATGTAAGGGACAAATTGGCCTCATAAAGTTACCCGTTAGGGACAACGGATCTCATCATGTTAGTGACAATTGCTCTTATCTAGTGTGCAAGCATTAAGGACAATGGTTATCATCGTGTAAAAGGCAATTGCTCTCATCAAATGAGCAACCGTTTATGGACAACGGCTCCCATAAAGTAAGGTACAATTGCTCTCAACAAGTGAGCCTTTAGGGACAACGGCTCTTATCATGTAAAGGAGAAATTGGCCTCATAAACTTAGCCATTAGGGACAACGGATCTCATTATGTAAGTGACAATTGCTCTTATCAAAGGTGCGAGAGTTAGGGACAATGGCCATCATCATGTAAAGGGCAATTGCTCTCATCAAGTGAGCAAGCGTTTAGGGACAACGGCTCCCAAAAAGTAAGGTACAATTGCTCTCAACAAGTGAGCCTTTAGGGACAACGGATCTTATCATGTAAGTGACAATTGCTCTTATCAAGTATGCAAGCATTAGGGACAATGGCTATCATCGTGTAAAGGGCAATTGCTCTCATCAAGTGAGCAACCGTTTAAGGACAACGGCTCCCATAAAGTAAGGTATAATTGCTCTCAACAAGGGTGCCTTTAGGGACAACGGCTCTTATCATGTAAGGACAAATAAGCCTCATAAAGTTAGCCATTAGGGACAGTTGATCTCATCATGTAAGTGACAATTGCTCTTATCAAAGGGAGATAAACAAAGTAATGAGGAACCCCACTTTCTCCTACTATGGGCGATTTCTCTAAACCCTCAACATCTAATCGATCTCTAACCTTCTGATCTTGTTTAATTCCTTATAACGATCGTGTTTTGGACGTTTAACTAGTTTAATTCAGTCCTATAACATTATTTTTATTTGGATGTCGATTTGATTAAGTTAGGGTTTCGTTTCTTAGGGTTTTTTGATAATCGCTGCTTAGGGTTTTCTTTATATCTAATTCAATCTTCCCTTATTCTTCTTGGCACGATTCTGTCATGGAAGTCGGTTAGGGATTATTTAGTTTGGTATTTAATCATGCATCGACTTGGTTGAGGATTTCGATTTAAGATTGACGGTGATCTTATTGTTTTTGCTTTAATCGCTATTTAGGGTTTCGCTACTGTTGTTTTTATTGGTTATGGAGAAAGTGGGATTTGAGTCGGTTGATGTTGTTGAAGAATCGTTAGCTACTGTTGATTTGTCGAAGGTGACTATGAGGAAACAAAAGAAGCCTAAGGATGTTACAGGTGTCATCGATCCTCCTACATTTGATTCGTTTGCTGGAAAAGCTGGTGCTGCTACATCAGCTAAGAGTAACCATGACTTCATTGAAGATCTGTTTGGTGTCTTAATTAAAACACCTAAGGATATTGATGATTTCACTAAAGACTTGGATAATGGTCAATATCCGAAGTGGGCTGAATTGGATAGTGATGTTCGTGCCAATGTTACGAATGCTATTTATGGTTTGTGGGAGGCTTTTATCGATGTTGTGGAAGACAAATCTAATAGCTCTCCATCTGCTGCTCCTGTATGTGAAGGTGTAAACATATCTATTCCCCGCAAAGTGGTTGAAAAGGTTAGTTCTCGACTTGAACATACTTTATATGGCTATTTTATGGGCAGAAGGATGGCGTATCCAGTTGTTGAATACTTTGCTAAGAATAACTGGGCAAAACATGGGCTGAAAAAGATTATGATGAATTCCGAAGGCTTCTTCTTTTTCAAGTTTGATACTTTGGTTGGGTTAGAAGCTGTGTTGGAAGGAGGTCCTTGGATGATACGCAACTCTCCAATCATTCTTAAGAAATGGTCTGTGGACACTAGATTGCGTAAGGAAGAATTGACCAGCATTCCGGTTTGGGTTAAATTGCATGATATTCCTCTTCAAGTCTTTGAAGAGGAGGGTATCAATTTGATTGCTTCTTTTATTGGTAAACCTATTTTGTTTGACTCTTACACGACCTCTATGTGCAAGGATTCGTGGGGTAGAAGTAGTTTTGCTAGATGTCTTATTGAGGTCAATTCTGGTGTTGATCTTGTGGAGGTGGTTACCATTGGATTTCCTTCTCTTGCTGGGGAGGATTTTACCAAAGAGACTATCCGTGTTGAATATGAATGGAGACCTCCCAGATGTGACATATGCAAAATCTTTGGTCATGCTCATGATCACTGTCCAAAAAAGGTGGTGAGTACTCCTGTTGTGTCTACATCACATGTTGTTACTCCCACTGTGGTGTCGAATAATTATGGTTTCCATAAGGTGGTTAGGAAGAAGAAGAAGAGTAAAGCCAAGTCTACTAATGCCAATCAGTTTGTAGGTCCCTCGGGTCCACAAAATGTCAGTTATCAGCCGAAGGGGACAGCTAGGGTACCTATTAAGGAAGCCAATACTATGGGTAATGCTTCTAAATCAATGTCTATGTTGAAGACTACTGGCTCAACTTCTAAGGAAGGTATTTTTACTACATCTAATCCGTATGCTGCATTGGTGAACGAGGAAGATGGTATTGGAGACCATGTTGCACATGTGAGTGAAGGATCAGCTCATCCAATTACTAGTGAAAGTCCATCTTTCACGGTAGCTGTGGGTTAGCTTGTTTTTTTCTTTCTTTCTTATGGCTATGTGTTTATGGCATGTCATGAGCACTAGTTGTTTGTTTTTGTCCAAGCTTTTTTAGCTGTCTACCTTGTTATGTAAGCTATATCGCCTATGTAACGGGCTGAGATATGGGATTTCACCCATATCCTTTGTACTTAAACGTTTTGGTTTTAATATATTTACCAGGGTGCAGGATTACTCCCCTTTACCCAAAAAAAAATGCTCTTATCAAAGGTGCAAGCATTAGGGACAATGGCTATCATCATGTAAAGGGCAATTGCTCTCATCAAATGAGCAAGTGTTTAGGAACAACGGCTCCCAAAAAGTAAGGTACAATTGCTCTCAACAAGTGAGCCTTTAGGGACAACGGCTCTTATCATGTAAGGGACAAATTGCCCTCATAAAGTTAGCCTTTAGGGACAACGGATCTCATCATGTAAGTGACAATTGCTCTTATCAAGTGTGCAAGCATTAGGGACAACGGCTATCATCATGTAAAGGGCAATTGCTCTCATCAAGTGAGCAAGCGTTTAGGGACAACGGCTCCCATAAAGTAAGGTACAATTGCTCTCAACAAGTGAGCCTTTAGGGACAACGGCTCTTATCATGTAAGGGACAAATTGCCCTCATAAAGTTAGCATTTAGGGACAACGGATCTCATCATGTAAGTGACAATTGCTCTTATCAAAGGTGCAAGTATTAGGGACAATGGCTATCATCATGTAAAGGGCAATCGCTCTCATCAAATGAGCAAGCGTTTAGGAACAACGGCTCCCAAAAAGTAAGGTACAATCGCTCTCAACAAGTTAGCCTTTAGGGACAACGACTCTTATCAAGTAAGGACAAATTGACCTCAAAAAGTTAGCCTTTAGGGACAACGAATCTCATCATGTAAGTGACAATTGCTCTTATAAAGTATGCAAGCATTAGGGACAACGGCTATCATCGTGTAAAGGGCAATTGCTCTCATCAAGTGAGCAACCGTTTAAGGACAACGGCTCCCATAAAGTAAGGTACAATTGCTCTCAACAAGTGTGCCTTTAGGGACAACGGCTCTTATCATGTAAGAGATAAATTAGCCTCATAAGGTTAGCCATTAGGGACAATTGATCTCATCATGTAAGTGACGATTGCTCTATCAAAGGTGCAAGCATTAGGGACAATGGCTATCATTATGTAAAGTGCAATTGCTCTCATCAATTGAGCAAGCGTTTAGGGATAACGGCTCCCAAAAAGTAAGGTACAATTGCTCTCAACAAGTGAGCGTATAGAGACATCGGCTCTTATCTTGTTAGGGACAAATTGCCCTCATAAAGTTAGCTTTTAGGGACAACGGATCTCATCATGTAAGTGACAATTGCTCTTATCAAGTGTGCAAGCATTAGGGACAACGGCTATCATCATGTAAAGGGCAATTGCTCTCATCAAGTGAGCAAGCGTTTAGGGACAACGGCTCCCATAAAGTAAGGTACAATTGCTCTCAACAAGTGAGCCTTTAGGGACAACGGCTCTAATAATGTAAGGGAGAAATTGGCATCATAAAGTTAGCCATTACGGACAACGGATCTCATCATATAAGTGACAATTGCTCTTATCAATGGTGCAAGCATAAGGGACAATGGCTATCATCATGTAAAGGGCAATTGCTCTCATCAAATGAGCAAGCGTTTAGGAACAATGGCTCCCAAAAAGTAAGGTACAATTGCTCTCAACAAGTGAGCCTTTAGGGACAACGGCTCTTATCATGTAAGGGACAAATTGCCCTCATAAAGTTAGCCTTTAGGGACAACGGATCTCATGTACTCCAATTGCTCTCATCAAGTGTGCAAGCATTAAGGACAATGGCTATCATCGTGTGAAGGGCAATTGCACTCATCAAGTGTGCAACCGTTTAAGGACAACGGCTCCCATAAAATAAGGTACAATTGCTCCTCAACAAGTGTGCCTTTAGGGACAACGGCTCTTATCATGTAAGGGAAAAATTGGCCTTATAAAGTTAGCCATTAGGGACAACGGATCTCTTCATGTAAGTGACAATTGCTTTTAACAAAGGTGCTAGCATTAGGGACAATGGCTATCATCATGTAAAGGGCAATTGCTCTCATCAAGTGAGCAAGCGTTTAGGGACAACGGCTCCCAAAAAGTAAGGTACAATTGCTCTCAACAAGTGAACCATTAGGGACAACGGCTCTTATCTTGTAAGGGACAAATTTCCCTCATAAAGTTAGCCTTTAGGGACAACGGATCTCATCATGTAAGTGACAATTGCTCTTATCAAGTGTGCAAGCATTAGGGACGATGGCTATCCTCGTGTAAAGGGCAATTATGGTTTTACAAACAAAGGCCACAAAGAAAAAGATAGACTACGGGAAAGCTAATAAAAAGAAAAATAAAAATCTCACTAGATAGGAATCTAATGAGTAGACCCAATAAAATAAAATTTCAACCTAAGCAATAACTACTCCCCGGCAGCGGCGCCAAAAACTTGATGCGTGGTTTTGTGACCTTACAACAGGTTTTACCTCTCGAGGGATCTCAAGAGGCTTACAACCCCACCAGGCAGTGTACCTGACCGATGTAGTATAGGATAGAAAAGCTACTCTAATAGGTCTAAGGGTGGAAGGAAGATTCTTTTTGTATTTTTATATTTTTTTAGAAAGCGATTAAAATCTCAGTTTTTGGAAGAAGGGCGGAATTAGTTGCTAGTCAACTAACCAAAGTTTACTACTTATGCAAATTAAAATAAAATAAATATCTAAACTATTGTGGTTGTGAAAACAATATGGAGAAAGTTGTGTTTACTTAGATTTCATTACTCCCTAACTATCTTTTACCGGTTAATTGATATGTATGTTACTTGTGTGGATGAAGGGTGTATTCCTAATAACTCATGGAGTGGCAAACATATCTCTCCAATTCTATGAGCTCTTATCTCGCCCTATGTCATGCACGGCACAACCATAGGGGTTGTAAACAGTGGCTGACGCGTTAAATACTACCTTAATAATCACTGTCATGCTCATGAATGGAGACCTCCCAGATGTGACATATGCAAAATCTTTGGTCATGCTCATGATCACTGTCCAAAAAAGGTGGTGAGTACTCCTGTTGTGTCTACATCACATGTTGTTACTCCCACTGTGGTGTCGAATAATTATGGTTTCCATAAGGTGGTTAGGAAGAAGAAGAAGAGTAAAGCTAAGTCTACTAATGCCAATCAGTTTGTAGGTCCCTCGGGTCCACAGAATGTCAGTTATCAGCCGAAGGGGACAGCTAGGGTACCTATTAAGGAAGCCAATACTATGGGTAATGCTTCTAAATCAATGTCTATGTTGAAGACTACTGGCTCAACTTCTAAGGAAGGTATTTTTACTACATCTAATCCGTATGCTGCATTGGTGAACGAGGAAGATGGTATTGGAGACCATGTTGCACATGTGAGTGAAGGATCAGCTCATCCAATTACTAGTGAAAGTCCATCTTTCACGGTAGCTGTGGGTTAGCTTGTTTTTTTCTTTCTTTCTTATGGCTATGTGTTTATGGCATGTCATGAGCACTAGTTGTTTGTTTTTGTCCAAGCTTTTTTAGCTGTCTACCTTGTTATGTAAGCTATATCGCCTATGTAACGGGCTGAGATATGGGATTTCACCCATATCCTTTGTACTTAAACGTTTTGGTTTTAATATATTTACCAGGGTGCAGGATTACTCCCCTTTACCCAAAAAAGAAAAACACAATTCGAACGAATCTCTTGCTGACTCAATGAAGATCAACCACATATATGAGATGACCTTAGTTGTCCAGCCTGCACTTCAACAAAGTGACAAACCCTCAACAAAGTGACAAACCCCTACTCTGCTCAACTAGGACGACAGCAATATCAAGACAAACTAACGGGCAAAAAAAATTTTAACTCGATATAATATCGTAGTGGAAAAAAGGAAAAGAAAAAAACACACATTTATGCACAAGATAATTGATGTTTTGCTTCTTGAAACCCACGGCAATATTGTTTTAGGAGACCTAGATGACTAGGTTTCAAACCCTTATAAGTAGTGTGTTGTATCTACAAGGGGCATCTTTTAACTCGCTCGCTTAGGGTATTAAAAATCTCATGACCGGCCCTGATTTTGGGTATTCAAGGTTAATATAAGAATATATGATGATTGGTATATAATATAAGAATACTATATATGTCTTTCTTAAAGTCAATAACATTGTCTTAGACATAGTACAATCACGAAACTATAACATGTTGTTTACTCCGTAAACAGTTATTTTAGCAGTGGAAGTATTTCACACAGTGCACAAGTAGTCACAACCTTAGTAACGAAGAATACAATAAAATTCATGTCATCCTTAAGCCACTATCAGACTATCTGTATATTTCTACTCTGTTAAACTTTAACAATGTTATATTGGATCTTCAAATGCAAATTGGCATCGGCCATCAGGTTTTATGTAAATATTTATTCAGGTCTATCATATATTAGTCGTTCCAAAAAAAAGGTCTATCATAGAATAGGTTTTTGTGTACATGAAAATATTTCTTTTGTTGGGACAAACGGTGGTTTGTACAACATTCAAGGAAAGCCCAAGTGATGATTTGATAGTGGGCCTATCAAAGTCCAAACATGCCTATTTGTAATTTTGTATTATCAACTTCACTAATTGAGTTTCGCATTTCTGAGCCATATTTTAGTAGAATCACCACCTTACTCCTACGTAAATAAGTTCCTGTTATATTACAGAATTAATTACTAAAACGATGGTTGAATTCCTTCAGGTATATAAATGATTATTTAAAGTTGATAAAATCATCTGGAGACTATGAATACATAATTTGCTAATATCATAGAAAATGACCATTTTGGATTTGAGATAACAAACCTGATATCGCTCTACAACAATTGACTGCTTTTCCGAATGACATTTTCGTACCTTCGAATGGTGGTAACTGGTAACGTGGTTCGATCTTGGTATCTTTGCAGCAATCAATGGATATTTCATTATTGCGTTAAAGACAAAAGGTACCTTTTAAACATTCTCGTTGTGTGGTACGAGTACTTGCTAGCACGTTTAATGTTTTAATCGGACGTCAACTTGTCAATCGTAAAATATATGCTAATTTCCGTGTTTTATACATAAAAAATAATTGCCCAGTTTTTTTTTAAAAATCATGTGATTTAGTCATTGAGTTAATTGTAGGTCTATTCAAAGGTTATTCTACCTGAAGTCCTTAACCATACAACAAACCAAACTTCGATTCTACACGTTTTGCCTAAATATGAACAAAACTTTTGATAGTTTTCTATCAAATAAGCAAAATTGTTCAACTCGAATCAATCATACTGTGGTCTAATCTGCCAGAAAATCACACCTTTAATATTTACACGCTTTGGCGTTGGACATAACTTATTCCGTCAAATAGATGTCTTAGATTCTTAAGCTTTCTATTGGAAAACTTTGCTACTAATAATGGAAAGCTAATTCAATACGAACTTAAGCTTCATGCGACGAAAACAGCATAATTGGTTGTTTACTTTACTTGTTTGTGGCAGAAAACATGTTAGTTTAAGCTTCATATATACAGCCAGTTAAGTTGGAATCTTAATGCAATACTATAACATAAGTCGAATATAACCAAGATTTTAAAGCATGGGCTCGTTAGAAAACATAATAAAGATTAGGAAAGCCAAAATATATGAATCTCGTGTTTACAGTGTTTGGTACTTTGGTTATTTACAAATGTGCAGAACATATAACACATAATATGGATATGTTTGAGAACTAGACTGATTGATTTTTGTTTACATGTTATTGAACTCGGTGTTATTTGTTGTTTATCAAATTGTGAAGGAAACATTAATCCTAAAATAGTACAAAAGAATTCTTATATGCTCATCTGGGTAAAGTTTTTTCCATTCTTTGATATGTATGTGTCAACGTGTATAATCATACATTAGTACATTCGAGAAAACTTAGAAGTTATAACAAAGAGTCTAGTCCACATCTATACTAAAGATAAACGGAAAATACGTTTGGTTAAAATTTAAAATTTTAAAAAATGAATAATGTTGTTAGATTAAAATTACTTTACTTATAAAAGTAAATACTATTTATTCAATATTTAAATACTTAAACACTAATTTTCTTCACTCTCTATTACTCTACACAATATATACATAAACAAAGGTAAATTGTAAATTTCGTCACTAAAGTTTGCAATTTTCGCACGCTGGCAACTGAAACCAAGTTTGTATTTCATATGTCCTTAAAGTCGTCATTTAAAAAGACGACTTTAGGGACGTACGAAATACAAACTTGGTTTCAGTGGCCAGCGTGAGAAAATCGCAAACTCTAGGGACGAAATTCGCAGTTTACCTTAAAACAATCAACACAAAAATCGACGCTGTTATAAATCGTCGTCGCTATACACGGGTAATCGTCTAGTCTTTCGAATGATGCTAAACACATGGTACAAACACAAGCACAATATAAACATAAATAATTAACAGTTTGATACACTATTTATTTTCTTGAAGATACGTAAATGCTAATAACTTATATTATATTGCTTAAAACTAAACGTAACTGTTCCCGTTATAAGTTTGTTTATGTGTTTTTTACTTTCTAGTTTCTACAAGGTATTTTTACAGCCCATGACAACATCGACTAGCATAAATAATAAAAGAAAAACAAGAAAGTTATGTAAAAGGTTGTGGAAGATTTTTAAAATGTATCTTATAAAATAGTTTAGAGCTTTTTTTTTTTTTTTTTTTTTTTTTTTTTTTTTTTTTTTTTTGTAGTAAATGTGTGCATAATAAGGAGTATTATAAATGGTTGTGGCATCATTTTATACTTGCGCTGAAACTCAAAGCTCTCTTCTAATACTTTTCTATAAAGTTCTCTCAGACGGTATAATTATTTTTTAATATTTATTCCACTTGTTTTTATAAGATTGTGTCAAACGAAATTTGTGAAAATCCTAATGAACAAAGGGTATCTCAAAACTACTTATGAACAAATTTCAAAAGCCTCTCAGACTTGACACGAGAAAAGCTGCTTACTCACAAATTTCAGTAAAAGTTAAACGAGCTGCACACTTGACTCAGAATTGGCCATGTTTGGCAACAAACGTTAAGGAAACGTTTATGAGCGACAAGCGGTAAGTGGTAAGCATTTAGATGAAAAGCTTGTTTGTCAACATCTCTAATAGCGGTTGAAACTATCCTAACCGCTCCAAAATGAAATGCTTCTTGAATGAGCTTTCCAGAATTGCTCCAAGCGTTTAGATACTGAAATTACATATATACCCCCATTTGTTAAATCATTTATTTTATTTTAATGTGTGCATGACCTTTTTCATAATTTTATACTTTATAATTACTGCTACAGCTACGTTAACAAACATGTTTTTTAAATACTGCTACTGCCAACTGCTTACTGCTACTGCTACGTGTCGCCAAACATAGCCAATGTAATTAACCTAAAGATGGCCCAAAGCCTCAAGAAAAAGATAAATCATACTTCATAGAGATGATATCTGCATTTTCTTATGAACAAATTTAAGTATATCATATTTCCTAAATAGGCAAGAAACAAAGCATTTACTCCATATAGATAAGATATACATCACACATTTGCTGTGGCTGCCCTTTAGTTGTCTTGCCCTTAAACTTTTTGTACCATATAAAAATGTATTCACCGAACCCCCTAAAAAAACAACACAAGCCGTAAGACCGACTACACCATTAACCATCCATTCATATCCGGCAGTTGTGTGAACCACACAACCCATCTTTTTTCTAATAATTTTCCGATTGCCTATATCATTGTCACAATAAGAGTACGGTACCTGACTAATGTTTAAAATGTTTATGTGTACGAATAACATAGCTTCGACAATTTATCACTCATGTACTTGCATGATCTGGAAATACTTGCATTTTATAAATACTACTAAAATGAGCAATCTAATGTATACTATGTGAAGCACCTATTTAGGAAGTCACGCATTAATATATGGCTTGACTACGTAGCTTTAATGCTTTCTAATGTATACTAAAATGAGCAATCTATTGTATACTTCTGTGTATGTGAAGTACCTGCTTAGGAAGTCTGGTATTAAAATATGGCTTGACTACGTAGGTCTAACGCTTTCTGAAGACACTGCTAAGTGAAGTACCAAATACGAAACTACTTGTTACACCTCGTGTCCGTTTTGACTAAAAATTTAAACTTTTATACGAAAATGACATGACCCAAAATTGACCCGTAACACCTTATAACATAAAGTCAAGTCTTTAAGCCTATATTTAAACACATGTAATCCACATTTAACTAAAAATATACCATATACATTGTTTCCCAAAATTCTTGACCCGTTTGACTCAAAATGGGTGGAAATGGACCTTGTCCCAAACACCCTTTTTCTACATAACCCTTTTTGTGAACTTTTGACCCATTTTCCGAAAAACGACTTTCATAACATGATATAACCCAAAACTTCCAGAAATCATTAGGACATTATAAACATCAAATATATGCATAAACTTGGTCATTGTGACCTGCGAAAACGTGCTTTACAAAGTGACGGGTATTATGCCAAAATACCCCTTTTGACCCATTTACACCACAAACCACTTTTACCACTTCATTTATACATCAAACTTAACCAAAACCATTAACATAACATAATTAACTAATTCCTTGACACTTGACAACGCGTTCATGAACCATTTTACGACTCTCAGAGTACAACTTTGACTTTGAGCTCGGTATTCAACCTAGTTACTACTTCCTTACCAAACCTTCTAACATTTCACATTGCCAATCCTTAAGCCTCATTTCAAGCATACCTTCATCAAGCATAAACCTACAAAACATTGTAACATTAACTGGTAAGCTTTCGCTTAGTAAGTAAAACGATTATAACATACCATTATACTTCAAACAACATATAAGCATCACTTATACCGAAACATTTACTTCACAGGCTTTACACTCTAAGTCTGTCTTAAGCACATAACATCAACTTACACAATAACACCAAAGCTTCACTATCGCATCACTTAAACATATCTAAAGTCTCCTATTACTTAACACATAACATACATAACACATACATGTTAGAAATTCATATAATACAATGTCATCATCATTTTACTTACCTTAGCTCCAAGCTAAGAATATCAAGTCATCATCATCATCAACAACATCTATAATCTCCATATAAGCATCCTAGGTATTTCCTTATGCCTTGTCTTGTTACTAGGAATTAACTTGTGTTTAGGTCTTGTTTTGCACTCTTAAAGTGTCTATATGTGAAACTATGTGCTCTAATTTAAAAAATTTGTTATCTTTACTTGAGTATGTGACATATTGATGCATAATTGATAAATTTGTCCTATGAATAACCATATGATGATGCTATGCATGTGAGTGCATGAGTTTATATGATGTCATATGTGGACTAACCCATGTTGCAAGTATCTAAATGGTCACCTAACCTATTTTGAACTTCCACATGTGAGGATTGCTTGGTTGTTGTGTGTAGCTAGGCCACCGCTAAGGTGAGGCTCTTGACCCATGGATCCCCGCCTTGAAACAAAGGGGAGCAACGATCTAGGGGGCGCTATGTTCAAGGGGGAGCACATTCGGGTGCACATACAAGCTAGCTCATTAATCCCACAGGCCCAAGTTCGAAACCTGGCTTGATTGGAAGCCCCGCCTTTTTGATTCGACAAAAGGGGGAGAAAGAAAGCAAGAGCGTGAAGACCTATTCAAGTTAAACAAAGGCTTCACCAAATTACAAGGCAACGTCAAGACGCAAGCTACACCAAAGGCGCGCTTTGTCTTCGCTACGTTTTGTAATTTTATTTGCTTTCGGATTTTATTTGTCATCATCAAAAATGGGGAGATTGTTGAGGCAACATTATCAAGATCTCCTAATGTTTTAATGATGACAAATAAACATACGAAACACATAAAATATCAAACGGTAGCCAAAATTCCCCGGAGCCTATAGCTGCTCCTGGCGCGCTGCCCGCGCGTCAACGTGCGGGTGATGCGCCAGGCCACTGTATGGTCTCGGGCGAACTTTGAAAGTCGGCTTTCCCCTTACCCGACAAATGTGGATCTTTCAATACAGGTATGAATATGTTATGTGCTTAATTGAGAACACTTGAAACGAGTTTTGGGATTAGAGAGATCCAACTTTTAAAGCACCCTCTTACGGAAAAACGCCAACTCATGTTTTCTTACTCTCGCATCTATCCAAGGCTTTTCTAAACTNTACTAAAATGAGCAATCTAATGTATACTATGTGAAGCACCTATTTAGGAAGTCACGCATTAATATATGGCTTGACTACGTAGCTTTAATGCTTTCTAATGTATACTAAAATGAGCAATCTATTGTATACTTCTGTGTATGTGAAGTACCTGCTTAGGAAGTCTGGTATTAAAATATGGCTTGACTACGTAGGTCTAACGCTTTCTGAAGACACTGCTAAGTGAAGTACCAAATACGAAACTACTTGTTACACCTCGTGTCCGTTTTGACTAAAAATTTAAACTTTTATACGAAAATGACATGACCCAAAATTGACCCGTAACACCTTATAACATAAAGTCAAGTCTTTAAGCCTATATTTAAACACATGTAATCCACATTTAACTAAAAATATACCATATACATTGTTTCCCAAAATTCTTGACCCGTTTGACTCAAAATGGGTGGAAATGGACCTTGTCCCAAACACCCTTTTTCTACATAACCCTTTTTGTGAACTTTTGACCCATTTTCCGAAAAACGACTTTCATAACATGATATAACCCAAAACTTCCAGAAATCATTAGGACATTATAAACATCAAATATATGCATAAACTTGGTCATTGTGACCTGCGAAAACGTGCTTTACAAAGTGACGGGTATTATGCCAAAATACCCCTTTTGACCCATTTACACCACAAACCACTTTTACCACTTCATTTATACATCAAACTTAACCAAAACCATTAACATAACATAATTAACTAATTCCTTGACACTTGACAACGCGTTCATGAACCATTTTACGACTCTCAGAGTACAACTTTGACTTTGAGCTCGGTATTCAACCTAGTTACTACTTCCTTACCAAACCTTCTAACATTTCACATTGCCTATCCTTAAGCCTCATTTCAAGCATACCTTCATCAAGCATAAACCTACAAAACATTGTAACATTAACTGGTAAGCTTTCGCTTAGTAAGTAAAACGATTATAACATACCATTATACTTCAAACAACATATAAGCATCACTTATACCGAAACATTTACTTCACAGGCTTTACACTCTAAGTCTGTCTTAAGCACATAACATCAACTTACACAATAACACCAAAGCTTCACTATCGCATCACTTAAACATATCTAAAGTCTCCTATTACTTAACACATAACATACATAACACATACATGTTAGAAATTCATATAATACAATGTCATCATCATTTTACTTACCTTAGCTCCAAGCTAAGAATATCAAGTCATCATCATCATCAACAACATCTATAATCTCCATATAAGCATCCTAGGTATTTCCTTATGCCTTGTCTTGTTACTAGGAATTAACTTGTGTTTAGGTCTTGTTTTGCACTCTTAAAGTGTCTATATGTGAAACTATGTGCTCTAATTTAAAAAATTTGTTATCTTTACTTGAGTATGTGACATATTGATGCATAATTGATAAATTTGTCCTATGAATAACCATATGATGATGCTATGCATGTGAGTGCATGAGTTTATATGATGTCATATGTGGACTAACCCATGTTGCAAGTATCTAAATGGTCACCTAACCTATTTTGAACTTCCACATGTGAGGATTGCTTGGTTGTTGTGTGTAGCTAGGCCACCGCTAAGGTGAGGCTCTTGACCCATGGATCCCCGCCTTGAAACAAAGGGGAGCAACGATCTAGGGGGCGCTATGTTCAAGGGGGAGCACATTCGGGTGCACATACAAGCTAGCTCATTAATCCCACAGGCCCATCAAGCTTTGGACCGAACTAACCTTCGGGGCGGAAAAACTAAGCTGTTTTCCCCCTCTTTCTTTCGTTCTCGCACTTCTGGATAAGTTCAATTTGTTTCCGAAGTGGTTTAATGTTCCGTTGCAGTTCTGCGTTCGATGTGGTTTCCGCGCGAAACAGAAGCGATGCAAAACATTAAAATAAACGAAAGCCTAAAATAAACAGTAGTAGTTTTTACCCCTCTAACAACTCCGTTGTAATAGTTCTAGAGGATTACAAAATTACTACTGTTTATTTGTATGCTTTGTGTAAAAATATCAAACGGTAGCCAAAATTCCCCGGAGCCTATAGCTGCTCCTGGCGCGCTGCCCGCGCGTCAACGTGCGGGTGATGCGCCAGGCCACTGTATGGTCTCGGGCGAACTTTGAAAGTCGGCTTTCCCCTTACCCGACAAATGTGGATCTTTCAATACAGGTATGAATATGTTATGTGCTTAATTGAGAACACTTGAAACGAGTTTTGGGATTAGAGAGATCCAACTTTTAAAGCACCCTCTTACGGAAAAACGCCAACTCATGTTTTCTTACTCTCGCATCTATCCAAGGCTTTTCTAAACTTAGGGAGCTTATATATTTCACGTAACATCATGTGAAAGCATCCATATGCTCATATCCGGTGTTTACGTCTTCTCTAATTACGTAACGGGTTTACTCCCTTAATGGTCAAACTAAGTCAAAGGTCACTTTGCGTAAACGCATCCTTTCCCACTTGGGTTATGCTTTACATCAAGGCAAAGCACTTAACTTGTTTGAACCAAGGTAGTAGTTGAGAACGTCGAGTCGTGTTCACGAGATATGAAACTATGGATTCTCGACGTTGTGTTACTTGAACTTATAAGTAACCTATGATTTTCTCAACTTATAATCTTAATTGTCTAAACTTTCTCTTCTTAATGACTATTAGATTATTTCTTAATATTCTTCTTAATCTTATTTTACAAAAGACAACAAAACCAAATCTCCCACAATCCTTCCCAAAATCATTCCCAACATTCTCTTACAATATTCTCTTACACCCTCCTTACACCATGTACCTTTTGTCTCCTCCATACTCACACACAATATTCACATACTCCCACACAATATTCTCTCAATCTACCAACTTCCCATACAATCTTATACACACACTTATACACCTTTTGTATACACACTTCTCTACACACACTAAGATTTCAAATTCTACACACACTACTCACAACTCTTTCCTCTCTACACACAATAGCCAACTCACCAATCAAATCCATATCTTTTACGCAATCCTTATTCCTTACACACATCAACTCACATACAACTCACCTCCCTTCTAGTTCCCCACATGCCAAATAAATTTGAAATCTAAACATAGGCTCCCTTTGATCCTAGCCATCCAATTCAAACCATTTCATCTCAACCATCCATCTCATTCTTTCCCCCCAAGCAAGGAATATACCTTTGGAATATCCTTTCTCTAACCCAACCATGGTTACTCTAACCCAACTATGGTTAGTTTTCTACACTTGACCTTGGTTAATTCTTAACCACACCAAGGATGGAATATTCCCTTGGATATACCCTTTAACCTAATCATAGTTTATCCTCTACACACTCTTCTAACCTAATCATGGTTTATCCTCTACACACTCTTCTAACCTAACCATGGTTACTTCTTAACCCAACCTCACACACTCTTCCCTATGGAGGAATATCCCATGGCATATTCTCTTCTCTATTATGCCATGTGAGGAATACCACTTCTACCCCTACCAAATTACCCTTTCTACTCTTCTACCCTTGGTATTTGGTTTTCTAATATACACTTCACAAAACATTTTCCAAATTGGCTATTTGAGTTAGTAAATCTTAGATTGATTAATGTTAAGGTTTAGTGTGAAGTACAATTGGGGGTTTAGCAAGGTAAGGTATTTATAAAGCCGACACCCAAAGTTTTGGAGAAACTTTTACTGGGTGTCTGGCGCGCCACCCACAAGTCAACGCGTGGGTAGCGCGTCGAGCTCGGTAAAATTTTCTCAAGTTGGGTTTTTGCCTATAAATACCATGCCTTGCCTCTTATATTCCTCACCCCTTGCCATTACTCTTTCTCTCTACATTCTTTCTCTCTAATCCTCTAATTCTATCTTGTGTTCTTAGTAAAACACATTAACATCATTTGAAAGAACACATCTCCTTGCAAGGGAAGAATCACAAGAACCTAATCCACTCTTGTGATTGTGTCGAGGGTCTTCTTATCTTTACCCTTTCTACTACAATCGAGTATCTAGGTTAGGTTAGGGCTTGGTCGAATAAACAAACACTTATTCTTTCTATTTGTATGTAAGGGAAGACTTGTGTCTAAGTGACCAAGCCTAGATCATTGGGGATCTAGATTAAAGTCTTGTGTCTTGGTGACCAAGCCTAGATCATTGGGGATCTAGTTGGGGTTTGATACTTCCGGTGGGAAGTCTTAGTGGTCTTTGTAGTAAGTCGAATCACGAGATTCTTTTGGGTGGTTTCCGAGGGCGGAATACCGTTGGGGAGTAGCTTTTCTTAGTGAGCACCGATCTTAGTGCATATCGGTGGAGTGAAGTTGTAACGGTTTGTAATCCACCGAAAGGATTATACTAGAGTAATAGTATCGGTGTCGTGGATTCGCAACTGGACGTACGGATGGTATAAACCCCCCCATCCCGAACCAGTATATATCGTGGTATCTCTTTACATGCTTTATATACTTTGTTTGTGTTTGTGGTTGTGATTATTGTTGTATAACCACTTGATGATCTTTGAGGCTTAAAGTTAATAAACTTTGAAAAAGCCGAAAAGACCATATTCACCCGCCCTCTACGGTCCTACAGATGGTCCAAAAAAATAACATAATATTTAAAGCCACTTTGACTCAAAAGCGGAGAGGTCCACAAATCTGAATACACAATATCAAAAACATAATTAAGTAATTAACTACATTATCGGAAATATACTTGTCAAGTTGACAAGCATGACAAAGTTGAGGACTCTATTACACAAAATAGTATTATTAGAAAGCTTAGAACGTAGCACTTTAGTTCTTAGATGTCCAACTCGTTGATGGCACCGGTGATGACTAGCAAAGAATGCTCGTGAGTAGAAGGTAGGCTTCACTTTATTACACATAATCCTAAAAAAATTGTTTGTTTTTTATTTTATTTTATTATTAGAATATTGTTGAGGTAAAATATTGCCTCTACCTCGAACAAGCAAAACGAATCCTCCGGACGGTATCTGGTCCTTCGGATCTTTTACGACCTTCCGGAATGTATCTGTCTCTTTGTATGCCTGCAAGACAGAAACGTCCGTTAGTCTCGCCCCGGGTTTTATCCCAGGACCCGACTCTGACGTGAGAGTAAGTATGGGTTTTAGAGAGATAAATATATGTGAAGGTATAGAGAGAATAAAAGAAAATAGTTACCCTGGAGTGAAGATTTCTCTTCTTTATATAGGCAACTTACTTTTGTCTTTATCGAGGGTTTGTACAATTCCTTGTTGTTCGCTTACTTTTGCTCCACTATCGTGTACCTTGTGTACTATTTGTCCTTAGGTTTAGTAGTTACCATTAATCCGGACGGGTAAGTTTTCCGGGCTTGTGGAGTCGTCCGGATTTTGATCCGGTCCGTTCGACGTGGCTCCTCCGGACATATGCGCCAACAAATATCAAGTTATCAACCCTAATCCTCTTGCAGTCTTGCTCACGCAGTACTGTACACCACATATTGTACAATATTAGAGCATGACACTAACGTACAACAGATAAGTTAGATATTGTAAAATGTGTGCATATATACCCCAAATATTTAAAATTTATTACTCCGTAATTCATTAATTTAAACCCCCACCCGTAAAAGGATAGCACTTACAGAATGACTACACGCTCAATCAACAACAAATACATACCAATAGTATAAAACTTAGGTTAATACGTATACAAATGACATCCAATTATTTAAGCTAGGCAAAATATATATTTTTTCAGTATATATATCCCACAATATATGGCATGGATGTAGTCTTAAACATACTACTCCGTACTAAAGTAACTTCAAAGCTGCCTTCTGGAACTGGCTCCATCTTTGTTCCAATGTCCCAGTGTATCCGGTTGACATCCTAACCAAACCGGGCGATATTCCAGCTAATGCTTGCTCCATTTCATTTAGCTCGCTGCTTGTGCTGCTACCCGAACATGACATTAAGGTCTCGTAATACCCCAAACTAACAGCCATGAGCCCGAACTTAGTGTCGTTTTGCAACAAATCCATCAGCTTGTTAGCCCTTGCTTGGGTACCCATATCCAAGCATAGCATCCCACCGTACCCATAGTCCTTATTTGAGATAGATTTTAGGAGATGGTGGTCAGGATGGTCATCTAGGCCTGGATAGATGACCTTTAGTCCCATATTTTTCATCCTTTGGGCGTAGACCAACGCCCTGTGGCAATGCTCTTTCATTCGAAGACCTAAATGAGGGATTCGTTGAGACAGATCGAATGCAACCTTGACATTCATGGTTGGACCTAGTAGCATTAAAGATCCTTGATGAAGGTCCATCATCGAGTTTACTAGGCTCGCAGATCCACAAACAGCTCCTGCAAACCATAAGAATAAGTTTAATTAGTTATGTAATACAATTGATTATGTCATGTCTAGACCAAGTAACCTTTTTTTTTTTTTTTTTCTACATGATAATTTAGCATCTATACTGGTGGCTGAGGAAAATCTTATGAGCTTATGCTAAATTTGAACCCATGTCCATATGCTATTAGTGGTTAACTAGTTATTGAAGTCGATCCAAAAATTAACTTAATAAAGACATATTTCACCGGGTACGTACAAATTAACCCTTAACCCAAAAAAAACTTAATAAAGACTTACTCAATTATAAACAAACCTGTTAATATTTCAAAATTATAACTCAAGATATTTAATCATGTAAGATTTGAATCTATAGAGAGTTGAATCCAACTTATATATTTCGATAGTTGATTAATTAAATTGTAAACACAAAAGGCATGTGTAAAGCAGATTATCCATGCATAAGAAAAATATATGAATACAGGCAAAACATGCATGCAACTTACCTGCAATAATATCACCTCCTCCACTGATATACTTGGTGATACTATGAACTACGACGTCAGCACCTAGCCTTGCTGGAGAAATGACCATAGGCGCAAAGGTGTTGTCAACCACCACCGTTACACCTTTTTCATGAGCTATCCTCGAAAGCTCTGGAATATTTGCCACCGTCAAAGTCGGATTAGATATGGACTCAAAGAACAAAACCTTCGTGTGTCCTTCAACGATTGCCTCCTTAACCTTCTTCAAATCCTGTATATTAACAAAGGATGTCTTTATATTCGACTTCCTTGGAAGAAAATGCGTGAGAAGGGCGTGAGTTCCACCATATAGTGTTGGGGACGCCACTATATGGTCCCCACTGCTTACTAGCTGTAACAGAACTGATGAGATGGCAGACATGCCACTAGAAGTGCAGTATGCCGCCTCTGTCCCCTCCATAGCCGCAATCTGGCGGCTAAGGTTAAGGACAGTAGGGTTAAAATGGCGACTGTAGATAAAAAAATCACGATCAGGGCCTAGCTCTCCTGCAAACATGCGAGTAAGAGTCTCAGGCTCCATGACAGTGAAGGTGGCGGATGTTTCGATGGACATGTTAACTCCACCATGCTCTCCGAATATACGGCGACCATTTGCCAAAGCCCATGCAGGATCTTCCAACGCGGGCTTCGTAATTTGCTTCTTGCAGTTGAAATCGTCCTCCTGATTAGTGACATCGGGGTTTGGCCTTTTCTTTGAGGAGGACGAGATAACGTTCTTGTTAGGAACTGCTTCGGCCATTGATGGAAACTTTGTAGATAGTATGTAGAATATAAATTGAAGAGAAGATGAAGAAAATGGATGAAGGGAGGGTTGGTTTTATAGAGGATTAAGGGGTAAGAAGTGGAACTTCTATTCGGTGTGAATGGATATCAATTCTAGATAGCATTCGAATAGACGTCATGCAATTTATGCAAGACATGCATCATTTGAATAATTAACATTTCCACTAACAAAACTAAGACATGCATCATTTAAATAATTAACATTTGCATTAAATAATTAACATTTCCACTACAGTTTGACGAATCCCTTTTAGTTTATATTGTGGTTGTTAACATTTATTTGATTATATCTATTTAACATGTGTTTTGAGGTTCGAAAATTCGCTTATTTTTTTTTAAAAAACCATGTGACTTTGTCAATAGCATCAATACCAAACGCAGAACTAGAACACATTAAATCACACAATAAATAAATCTCATCTTGTGAAAGAAATGTTATTGTAATCTAGAATTGACATTAATTTACATAGAAACTTCGTTCTTCATAAGAGGTGATGCAGTTATAGATAACTATACATAATGTATAAATTAAAGAAAGATAGAATAAAAGACTAAAAGATATCCAAAACATTACTAAAAAAAAAAGAAAGACAAAGAAACCAACAATCGTTGGCTCCCGATCCATACCTCTTCCCACTTTGTAAATTCTGACTTGCAGTTAGATTGGATACTTATAAACACTCTCTTTTATGCCTTTGCTACCCAAAATAAATAAATAAATAAATAAACTATCCTTAGTCACTACTAGAAAACAGATACGAATGGAATTGAAAACCCTTGTTAATTTACCTCTTACGTACTCGGCCATTTTAGTCTCTCAGCTCATTTGTAAGACGCGTGGAGCATAATGGCCCAAATACTGGTTATACCTGCATAAGTTGGTCTTTTCTTATGTCTCATCTGCACCATGCTTCGTGGCTCTCTCTTCACTATATTATTTAAGACAATAAGACTTATCCTTAACAAGTATTCTGTAACCAGTTAATAGTTAAGGAAAAACTTAACAACATGTTTATATATGTATATCCAACACTTGTATCTGATATTTTTTTAAATGCCAGTTTTAGACTTATACAATGACGCAAACTAAATGAGAACCAGAGTAATATATTTAGGGTTTATGCCATACAATAGACGTGCACTTTTCCAAATGTTCCGTTAAGGTACATGTACTAAAAAAACTACCAGTCTGATACGTGAACTTTCAGTTCTATTCTAATATGATACATGTCAAGTTATGTTCATTTTGTTTTCAGCATGTGCTAATTGATTAAAAAGACGCAAGATAAATTGAAAACTTGGGAAGTGGCCATGACAGCCAACATTGATGATATGAGATGCCCCCTTTGTAATATGGTTCAAGATTCTCACTTGCATTTATTTTTCGAGTATCGTTTTTTGTTGCAAGTGTGGTCAAGAGTTAAAACCTATATTGATATACCAAATATGTTGGCTGCACCTGGAAGGATTTCGTTTTGGCTGTTAAGTCAATAGCTCACTTGCGCTTGGCAAAGGTGGTTGTGTCATAGATACTTCTTGGTGCGTCAGAATATTACTTATGGCTGGAACGAAATGTTCAAACTTTCAAGAAAAAGTTTCGGCAGGCAGATCAAGTCTTCGACATTATCTTCTCAACCACGAGACTAAAACTTATGTCGCCTAAATTTAGTTTAATATTTTATCGCATTCGTTATTTGGAGCTGTTTCGCTTTGAACAATGGTGTTTAATGATAGTAATAATTAACAAACAAATTAGTTTAAGGAACTCATCATATGCATAGGTTTGACAAAAAATGTACTAACTCACCTTCTAGTAACAGCATCGTTGATGACATAAACACACTCCTTAATTAATCCATATATATATATATGTTACATAAATTAACAAAGAGCTCAAATTGAAACATGTTATATAAAGTATGACTCTTTTATGATATCTGATCGATTTTGTGAAAGTCAAATTATAATTTTTATTCTTCCACATCAGATATCTTTTAATAAATCAGATCATGTAAATCTCGTGTTATACTCTATTGTGACAACTCAGCTGATGTTGGATAGAGAAACATGATTCAATCGGTAACATGTAATTACATCATTGTATCATTCCCTGTTTACGTTAACACATGTTTTATGCATATGTGTATACACTTTTTTAACCATATTTGAAGGTTATGTTTAATCAACAGAAATAGAAAATTATGTCGGGCTAATGGTTTCTAAATGTATCATAGTTGTCATCATTTCTTTGTATATGTATTGAACAATTTTTTTTTCTAGTAGGTGTACTAAGCTTGATTTTTTTGTACTTTATGACCATTTTGCCACTCCCATGTTAATAAAATGACGGGCAAAATGGTCATAAAATACACAAAAATGCTTAAAAAAATCAAGTTTAGTACACGAAATAGCAAAAAAAAAAAAAAAATTGTTCGATACATATAAAAAGAATAAGTGACAAGTATGATACATTTTGGTGCAATTAACCCAATTATGTCCTGTACCAAATAGATTATTACTAACGGTACGCTAAAATGAACCTCTATTGCCATAGATCCATAGTTACTTCTTTATAATTTTTTGTAAACATTATTGTGTCTAATCGACACAATATCTAATACTGTTAAAATGTGCATGTTCTAAGTCAGACTTGTGTTTTGCATATTCTAAGTCAGAATTGTTGTTGTTGTTGTTGTATATACCAATAAATGGACTTCCAATGTTAAAACTTCTTATTTCATGTATAAAGTGCAAGGGAAACAACTTAAGGGGCTGTAGTGATAAGAGAGGACGCTGAGATGCTATACTGTAGTTTCTTATGTTTGAGGGTCTAAAGTGTCACTAGCCTCAGTATATGAATGTACCATGTGTAAATAGTCCGAGAAATATATTGTGTCACTGTGTGTAAAGTGACATACTAGGTTACACCATATTCTCTTTGCTTTTAAGCATTTGATCTGTTTAGGTTTTGCTCATCTTCTAAATGAAACATAACCTTGTCATCGCAGTCATTAATTAAATCTGATTCGAGTTAAATCACGTGCAAAAAGCCGTACATTTGTTAACTCATTATACGTATTTAGTAAACTAATGTACGTTAATTATCCTTGATTCGTAATTTCTTTAGCTATTGTGGGTGAAGCCAGGATTGAGTTGCTTCGAGAGTGATTCGGTGGAGGGTAAAGTGGAACAATGAAATTGTTGGTTAATGAGGTGTTTGTGAGTCTATGTGAGGCCAAGAGGGTTAAGATGCGATGGTTAAATCACTAAGACATTCTACGTTTAGAAAATTAAGCATTATAACTTTTAAAGTCACTAGTACAAACTTCAATAACACAAAAAGTCTAACACTTAGAGTATGGGGAGTGTTAACATGTTAACACCAAATTTTCCATGTCACGTCAGCGCCACATCATCTCAGTACCAAATAACATAACACTAAAAAACACCAGGAAATCATAACACCAAATAACACCACTTTTTACAAATTTACAAATTCCACCCTCAACACTTTCATTTATTAAAATTCAAACATTTTATTAATAAAACTAAAACATTACAATAGAAAATAAAAACATTACAATAAAAAAAAAACATAATAGAAATTACGAAATGAAACATACGAAAATACATAATAAACTAGTCGGTATCATTTGGATCGGTTGGCGGATGTCGCAACTTATATTTGTCTTTGATTCTTTGTTTTTCCTGTTTGATGAAATACGCCTCATCCGGATCAACGTCACTCATTTTCATACCGAGAAATCTAAATTCCTCCATACGCATAGCCGTCTCGTCTTTCATCCTAGCCGCTTCGTACGCCATTTGGGCCGCTTCCCGTCTAAGACGAAGCTCGGTAGTCATAGATTCCAAGTTGCTTGACGCACTTCCACCGGTGCTAGTCGATGTATCGGACTTTTGTTTTTTGGACGACCTTTGTTTCCCGGGAGGACGTGGACGTGCATCATCACCAAATAGCTCTTGGTTGGTTTGACCGGGAACGTCTCCGGTTAAGTCAATCGGTGCCGGCGCGTCCCATTTTGGACACTTCTTCAAAATGTACCACGCGTCCTCTTGACTAAACGCCACACCTTTATGCTCGTCACGATACATTTGTCTAGCGTTCCTCATATCATCCACTTCATTTTCACCACTCTTTCTCGTGCGTACGGCACGTTTGTAACACGCTAGAAACTTTTGGCAATTTGCATTCAACGTATGCCACTTGCTTGATATCATATCTTTGTTACGAACTTGAAAATTTTGCTTGTTGAACTCGTGCATAACCTTATACCAAAAAGTGATGCCCTTTTGAGAAACTCCAACATTGCTATCCTCGGAAACGGCCACCCAACACACGGCAAGTAAAACTTCCTCTTCCGGTGTCCAACGTAACGTAGTCTCGCTCACGTCGGGATTTTTTTCAAAATCAGCCATCTCGTCGACTACTTGTTTTTTGCCTCTTTTTGCCACACGTTTACCTCCACGTTTGGATTTTCGTGGAGACGTAGCTTCGGGTTCCACTTCGACACTAGCCGCTTGTGAGGATTGGGTTTGGGGTGTTAGCGGTGTTTGTTGCTCCACGTTATTTTGTTGCCACATAAACATCAATTGTTGTTGTTGTTCGAGTGTCAAGTTAGCGAATGGGTTAGGATTCGAAGAAGACCCGACGTTCGGGTTGGCATTAGCATTTACAAGGCCCATCAAATTTAAAAAACTTGAATCTTCTCGTCCCGCCATGATTTGATTTTGTGAGAATATGAGTGTATGAGTTTTATTTTTATTTTATTTTTTTTTTGCTTGTGAGAATATTGTGAGAATATGACTTGTTGTTGTTGTTAATTTATAGAGTCCATTTTTTTTTGTTTTTTTGATTTTATAACCGTTAGAAAATAAACGGTAACATAGCATTACTTTTTTTTTTTTTTTTTTTTTGGTTTCAAAACTAGCCGTTCGTTGTAAACAATTAATAGTGTGAGGGGTTTGTTTTGTTTAATTCGAAACCAACGCCAGTCGTTGTAACGCCCGTTGTGGTGTTAACGTTCAAACCAACGCCAGCCCAACGCAAGCAACTAGGAAATGGACATAACGCAGCAACGCCGTTGATATGGTGCCACATATATCATAACGCCGGTTAGGCGTTATGACTCCCTTCACTCTTATAAAATTCACTCAATTAGTCAACTACATTAAATGACTCAAAAATGTTTTCTCAGGTGTAATTAACAACAATTGATCTTATAATCCTTTATCAATAGAATTTTTATTCACCAATAAAAATAAAATTGAATCTGAGTAGAGTAGTCGAATGAGCCGAGGAGCGGAGAAGTCACATGTTCGATGTGGTCAGGCATCGATAATCTTCGAAATGTCAAACGCGGTAAACTGGTAGGCAAAAAATAATAAGTTAAGTTAAAACTGTTTGTAGAATGCCGAAAAATGGATTTTTTATTGTGATTGACTTAATTGAATCCCCGAGAGAGAGCTCAATATAACAAAAACAAAATCTATACTAAAAATTGGTGCGGAAATAAAAGGCTGTAGCTTTATGGTGATGAGAGAGAACAAGGAAAGAAAACTACGATAATGCAAAGTGAAAACAAACCCTAATTTCTAACTACTCTATAACGAGATGGGCGCCGGCCTGCCGCGTTGCGGCGGGGCGTCGTTTAACGTTGTTGATTATTACACGGTATTTTTTTAAAGTAAAGAGTAGGACGGTTTTTGTTCTTTGTATTTCGCAAAACAGTTTGCATATATAAAAGTTACACATATTTCAACCATAGCAGTGGTCAATAGCAAAAATGAATGCCAAAAATCTCTACATGTATATTTCAACCATATCAGCTAAGGCTAAAAAATGAGGCAATCAAAATTTATTTGATTAAATGCTTAATCCGTCATGTATTTAAAAGTAAATGAAGCTAAACTACCATTACTTGTTTTAAGCCACGTACGGTATGCCCGACTGTTTCACTCTCCAACGCGTCATTCGTCCCGCTCCGTACATCAGGTTGCTTGAAACTGCTCTTCCTTTATACCATGGAAACTGCAAATTCCAAATTTGAATTCATAGACAACTATGGTTACAATTTTCGTTTGGTTAAAATTTGCAGTGAACGCTACAAACAGCTACTGAGGTCAACTACTGAAATACCTAAAATGGCCCTATAATGAAGACGTAAGGTCACCTGGAACGCCTTTTGTCGTATGGTTTCGCGCTGTTGTCATCAAACCTTGGCCTGTTAACTGTACATAAAGAAATGGAGGTCAGATTGGTATCCCGTGCGGTGGAAAAAGCGACGGAAAATATGTGTTATTGTATTGCAGCGGAAACTCAAGTCCAAATGTTCATGAAAAAACAATATAACTGAATATATGTAGGTATAAGATTATGAAAAACAAAAAGCATGTCCAAGGTAGTATGACACTTAAAAATACTTATTCAAAATAAAGCAGCCGTAATCACCAGACATTGTAAGACAAATGGCTTGTAGGTGTTACAGTCAAAATACATGCAACACATAACGTATTTACACATCAATTTTAAGAAGCAATATGACCAAAGATAATATTGCTTTTCCGCTAACTTTTCCAAAAGTAAAACAATGTACAAAATTATTGTTCGTCTTAATAGTACGCAACCTTAATGTACGCATTAAGATGTCCCTTTATTAATAAAATGCCATTAACCGCTAAAGTTTGAAAACAGACATATCTTTGACCTTCTGTTCTAATTATTATTTTTATTAAAAAGCCAATATGTCTCCAATCCTAATGTCAATTCTAATTGATTAAACTAAAGATAAAGCTCTTTGACTTTTTAAAATCAAACCATTACCTCGTAGGTTGTAAATTACTATTAATCTTCACCATTAACTCAACACCAAAATTGTATCTACTTTTAACACATGTAACCTGGTCACCATGGTTACACAATATCATTTCATAACTAACAAATTCACTTTAATGTTCAAGGTTAAAAATCATCCTATTTAACCCAACTATATCAATAAAAGACTTGTAAATTAAGTGCAGTGACATTTGTATTCATTTAAATGGAACAATAGTGCAAACAAATAGCGTTAGAAGTTTACCCTCGTTGACATGAGAGGTAGACGCTTCAGCAGGGACATGAATAGTATTAGGTGAACCACTGGTACAATTAGATGACGATTTCCGTTTTTGCTTGTGCCCTGTATTTGAATTATCAGGTCCTCTATTTCTTTTTCTACATTGTCGCAAAGGTGGTTCTGTTCTATGAGATGTTGTTTGTTCTTGAGGACTCTGAACATTAGAGGATGGAACATAGACAGGCAATGCAGCTGCATGTATTGATAAAAGACTTAAAATAAGCACAGTGAAATTTGTATTCATTTAAATAGAACAATATTGTAAACAAATAGCGATAGAAGTTTACCTTTGCTGAAATGAGATCCACACGGTTCACCAGGAACATGAATAGTATTAGGCGAAGCACTGGTACAATCAGATGACGATTTCCGGCGCCTTGTATTCGAATCATCAGCTCCTCTATTTCTTTTTCTACGTTGTCGCAAAGGTTGGCCTATTGTATGAGATGTTGTTTGTTCTTTAGGATTCTGAACATCAGAGGTTGGAACAGGTTGCCCCATGACTGTAGCAAGGCGGGCTTGGACACGCCTTTGTGGAGGCTCACTTGCCACCTTGCCTTTTTTTTTTCTTTCTATTTTGTGCTAAACATTGGTTAGCTGCATTAGAGGTTGATCTTTGGGCAGCACCGCTAACATCATGAACTAAATCAACGGCCAGATTAAGTATACCATTGTCTGTGCGCACACGCCTTGCGTGACAGTCATCTGGTTTTCTGGTTGTATTTTGCCTTTGATCCAAACACTGGTTAACTGTTATCAGGACAAAGTATTGTCAAATAGTGATGGAAGTATAAATGCAACTACATCATACGTGAAGGCAAAAACGCATAAGGTATACCATTGTATAAGCAAAACGCATAAGACTACTAAGCATATAAGACTACTAAGCATCGGATTTTGTATAAGCAAAACGCATAAGATATGCTTAGCATCGACTTTTAACAAAATATAAGACTACTGAGCATCGGGGTTGGTATAAGCAAAACGCATAAGGTTACCTTGATATAGATTACAAACATAGCCGCAATCATTTGCAGCATTCCAAGCACTGTGAGAGCTGACACCAGTGCCACTCCCTACATTCATTATAAATAATGTAAGAACATAAAGCGTAGAAAGAAAGTAAACATAATTGGCAAATCACCCACCTAACTCCTTGAGTAAATTGCTCTGCTTTCTGCGCTTTGGGCTAAAAAAGTTGGCTGCTGGTGCATGTGGTTGAGACTGACGACCATCATAGCGAAGATCCATATGGCGTTTTGTAATATGGGTTACTAACCTGTGCGGATCTAGGACCAGGAACTTTAAAGCTTACTAATGCTTTTACGTGTGGCATTACTTTATCAAAAGTCAATCATCTCAACACCTGAAAAAAAATAGAAAGAAAGAAACTCAGAAGTGTATCGTAACAAAACATCTAGTTTTATGAGCAAATGGCTTAAATATATTACCATGGCAGTTGTTTGACCTATCTAGCATTCGAAGAAACCCAAATTTAGAATAGGTATGCACAATAAGAAGGTAACCCAAACAACCCTTTAATTAAAAATCATATATGCAGAAACAATTGAGTAGGCTTCTAAAACTATCTAGCATTCGAAGAAACCAAAATTTAGAATAGGTATGCAGATTAGTTCATAATTTCCTTTGCGTGACAAAACATAAACCCAATTCGCTATCAAACTAAATATACCACAACCATGAAATTAGTCTACCTTTTGAAGTCTCCTAGTAGAGTGTGATCATCCGACTGATCCGCATTCTTCATTCCTCCTATAGTTCCCTTCCTACACATAAACCAACAAAGCAATAAATCTTTAATAAGACTTAACTTCAACCAATAGGCTTTTCGCCTAACCAAATGTGCACAAATATTGATGTTAGAAAACACATGTAAATTTTATAATTCATACCAAGTACTAACCTCTTTACTTCTATTATTAGTATTACCACCGGAGTTCTGCTGACCAATCATAAATATAGTAACTGCAATCCATGGGGAAACAAAAGAAAAAAAACAAACAAACAAACAAAAATTCTTTCCGAAAATGAAGTCCCAATAAGTTGCAGTCACTTACCTCTCTTCCAAAAAGAAGCTTATATGCTTTTTAACCCGCAAGCTGGCAAAAAGTATCAACTAAGCATCATTACCTAGAATAAAAAGATGATATATTGAGTAAACCTAAAACCAACACATATCCATTATACAAGGGATCAAATAAAAACATAAAAAAATAATCAAAAGATAAAAAAAGGAAATTACCAGCATCAATTCAGAGTCGATAACCCATCAAATTCAGTCACCTACAATACAATCCATATGAACATCTTCAAATCATCTGTTGAATCTTGAAGAAACAAAAATAACCCCCAGAAAATCAAAGCCTAACACTCATGTTTTGATAATCTAATTTTCAATGTATGTGTGTGTGTCAGTATGAACATGGTGGATTAGAGACACGGCTTGATGTATCTGGAGAATTCCAGAGATATGAGGCGTATGTATAATTTTTTGTTAATGGACCGAATCTGAGATTGGATCAAACATGTATCAGGCCGAAAAAAAAAGGGAAGCCCAGTTACTGTAGCTAGCAACATGCAACGGCGTCGTTTGGCCCTTAGTTTAATAGATATAGTAATACTTATGAACTGAGCTAACTAAAGGCCCATTATGCTATTGTGAAATGGTAGGAGGCTCGCTCAACTTATATAGTATTTATAAGCCCTATAATAATATTTGCTTATGTATAGTTTTATACATTCTATATTGTATATTAATTTGATTTGCATATGCATATTGATATGTTTTGCAATTCAACGAAACACAAAAGAAAACGAAAAGTTCCCGTCATTTTTCCATAACATTGTTTGACAGCCAAAAGTTCTTTATAGATCCAACTTTTACCATAGAAGCCATCAAACAATCTTAGCCACTTATTTTTTTATCAAAATAAAAAAATAAACTTCCACCCTTTTTTTAAAACTTAAATATTTCGCAAACCGTAAATCGTCAAACTACAAAAAAAAATACAATCGCGACGAGAATTAAATTATCTTTCTATAGACATGTATTGTTATATACTTTCGACGAACTTTTTTTTCGATAAACTTTATTTTTTTCGCCCAGAAAAATCATATATGATTCGTAAGAATCATATATGATTCGATTTTAACAAATCATATATGATTCTTGCGAATCATATATGACTCGTAAGAATCGAATCAATCGGAGTTTTATTCTTTCCTCAAACGCCTTGAGTTTTCCAGTGATCTCATCTAGGGTAATGTCGTCTAGATCACTTGTTTGTTCTATGGATGCTACTATCTGAATGAATCTATCAGGTGTGGAGTCTAATAGTTTTCTAACTATAAGTGATTCATCTAAAGTTTTCCCTAGTTCCTTTGCCTTCATGACATAGCCATTTAACTTGTCTGCAAACGCATCCACCGTCTCATCTTCCTGCATCTGAAGTGAGTTAAATCCAATCATCAATGATTGTAACCGTGCTTGCTGCACCCTTTCTTGTCCAACGTGTCTTTTCTTCAATGATTCCCATAATTCCTTGGCCGTCTTACAAGTTGCTACTTGTAATATGATATCTTCAGTCAACGCTTGATATAACAAGGCTATTGTTGCCTTATCTTTCTTATCGTCTAATTCCGTGTCAATTTTAGGTTCTATTGTTTCCCACAAACCGTGTGCTTCTAGTATAACTTTTATTTGTATCGCCCACACAGTGTAATTTGTGTTTTTCAACTTAGGGCATTGGTATTGTGCAATAGGTGTTATGGGTTTCACGGTATTAGTGTTATTGTTGTTGTTGTTGTTGTTGTTATTGTTATTGTCGTTGATATTTGAATCATCGCCCGACATATTAAAAGTGTTTATAATCTTCACTTTCTAATGTATGTGTATGGGAATTCGTAGTGGTATCTTTCTAATATGGAATATAAGTTTTAGGCAATTTCTTAAATACTACGGGATCAATAAATAGTTTTCGGGATTTCCTAATAGTATAAACAATAAAATCTATACTAATCTAATGTAAATGAAAACTAGAAATTGAAACTAGAAATTGAAACTTGATTGTCAATATCAAAATATATAGAATAACTGTCCCCATTACTATCTTTAACTAAAAAAGTATCATCAGAGATGAAATTCCGAATGTCCTTGACGCCAAAAAAAAGATCAACATTATTGTAATTGTCATGACCACCGCAACTCTGAATGTTTTTATCCGTATCATTTATACTCGGATCTTTACTTTCACCGACACTTGCAATAGGACCAAGACTGCCCGTTGATTTACTTAGCCTGCATCTGTGTTCGAACTCCTTCTTAAATAACATCGAATTGAACCACCATCTTTTCATAGAGTTTTCTTGCTCCATATTTGCATAAAAATACAATAGATGAATAGTCATTCGACGAAAAAGAATTTTTTTTATATTTGAATATCGTATTTTCTATCAGAATAAACATATAAATACAATCACTAGGATTATTAACTAATAAGGAGTGTGAGTATTGAAAAAAAAAGATTTGTTCTCTCCTACGAACAATTTTTTCGTAAAATCTCGTCTAATAATAAGTTAAGTTTATATTACAACTATTACAATATGGAACAAAAAGGACAATATACAGGATGGGTAGAAAGAGTTGTGATACCTGTCTCGATCCAGGGAAACTACAGGATCTAAAAGAATATCCCAATCCTAAGGATCCATAGGATTAATTGTGGATCCACCACAAAAAAAGAAAGATTTGACTTGTTTAGCCTTCGAGTTTTTATTTGATATTTTCTATATAAGTATCTATCTAAAATATATGCATGTTGAATTCTGCTCAATCTTTTTAGTAAAAGATTGAGCCGAGTTTTATTGAAATTCAATTAAGAAAACGAACGTTATCTCTTTTAAGAGAACGAACATTATCTCTTTTTATCCTTATCTTTATCCCCATCCAAAGTATCCATTGCCTGGAATTCAAATTTGATCTCCTTCCATACTTCACAAGCAACAGCTAGTTCAGGACTTCATTTTGTAGCTTCGCGGATAATTTCATTACCCTCGGTAGCAAGATCGCGCCCTTCATTACGAGCTTGTACACATGCTTCTAGAGCTACTCGGTTAGCTACAGCACCAGGTGCATTTCCCCAAGGGTGGCCTAAAGTTCCGCCACCGAACAGTAGTACGGAATCATCTCCAAAGATCTCGGTCAGAGCAGGCATATGCCAAACGTGAATACCGCCCGAAGCTACCGGCAAATCAGATGGTTCTACTTTCTGACTTGCTCCTACGGAACCAAGATCGAAAAGATTGAAAAAATCAGTCATTCACAACCACTGATGAAGGATTCCTCGAAAAGTTAAGGATTAGTAATCTTTTTTAGAAATAGAATGGATTCGGTCTTATACATATACTACCATCCAAAATAATACATCAATGGGGATTAAGCTTTCCCCTTACACTTGAACTTTTACATACTTTACATTTACTATTCTACGACTCGAATTGAAATAATTAAAACACTTGGAGTACTTTTGAAAACGTTTAGCACATATGGGGGTAATAAATGATGTTCTTCCCTATTACTCCATAACACTAGTACTTTACCCATGAGTCCCAATCATCCCAAAACAATATGTACAAGATATGACTCGACTTAGTAACAACGTAACTAATTAGATAATTGACAAGGGTTTAACAAATAACAATAATGCACCAAAGGTGAGTGCATACAAGGTAGGCTAAGGCGATTTGGTTGCACATTTGGGGTGGATTGTAAACAAATTCTTCCTTTAAGTATGATGCTTAAAGTTAGAAACGAAAGGGATAGGCTCTGAGGGGTGTACTAGGGGTATCGTGTACCAAAAATGGGTACATCGCAAAGGTGTGGGATAATTACTTGACCAATGTAGCCAATGTAATTATAATACAGGTTTAAAACAAGGGTTATCCTAATGCCTCTTATCATATAGTTAATCCTAATCTACACGAATGTAGTCTCACTTGTGGACTCGGAATGGTCACTAACGCAAGTTCTAGAATCTAAGTATTACCGGTACACACATGGGCACTAAAGTTGAGTGCTTCTCTTCCTACCAATTCTAGGGGTGAACCTCACATATTTGGGTGGAAAATTTTTTGGTGGTACGGTTTTTTGTGCTAGTCATAAATTCTCCTATCCATTAGACGCTTATTAGGACTAAAGTTTCCCTCCTAATTAATGTAAAAAATTTTAAATTTGCTCTAAAATTACTCTAACAAGTGTTTCTTTTGGTTTTATTACACAATTACTATCAAACAATCAAAAATCAAGCCTAATGGTATCCTATGAGGTATCATTAATCTACCCTTATTTACCCCCCTTACACTTAAGTTGAACATTGTCCCCAATGTTCTAAAATAAGTAATGGAAAAGATAAAAGGTTAAAAGAATGAAATCGGATACTCCCCTGATTCGTTCTTTATGCAAGTGAAGTAACACGGTTAGATCCTCCTCCAAGAAGACGAACTATCAAAGCTTCCCTTCCAGTATATGCATCATCTTCTTGTCCTAAATAACCTGTTAGCATGGAAACACTACAAGAAACCTTGCGTAAAATCGGCGGCATTATTCATATATATATAGACGTATACCTAGAAAGCAAGTAAGATATAATGCTTGTGGAATGATTTTTCTACAGATTTCCTGGAATTCATAAGAGAGATTTTAACAAACATACAAGTTCCGTTAGTAAACTTTAATCAACAAATAAATTCCAGATTTTTGCACCTGACGTCGTCAGGTATTAACTCCTGACGCCGTCAGAGTGTTCTGACAGAAAGTTTAAGTTGAGTTTCCGGAAAATTTCTTGGAAAACCTTTGTCTCAATTCCTGGGAATTCTGCAGAAAAAATCATTATGACTCGATACAAGCATTTGACTCTAACAATTACGAATATGTAAACTAATTTCGTTGTTATGATTCATGTTCATTCGTTCTATATTAACCGATTTGGATGTCTCTTACACTTAGCTTTTGCGAATTACCTTTATATGTGATTAAGACGAAGTTAAAAACAAAATAAAGCATTTTCACAATTTAGTTTGAAGCATGAATCAATAACAAGAAATATAATTTACATACGGAAACAAATAAACACAAAGACACACAAAACATGGGTTGCCTCCCAAGAAGCGCTTTTCTTTATTAATGAGTCTTGTAGCTAGACTCGAGGCCTTGCCTCGTTACGTGACTTCTTGTCCGGTTGTGTACTCCGGACCTAACTCTAGACACTCTTTATAGAATCCTATTATTTTTCTCATGACGTAGTCTACTCCTCTACGCTTATCCTCTTCATTCCTATAGTAGACCGCTTGCTTATGTTCTTTCTCAAGGTCCGATAAAAGCCGGTATTGCTCTATCTTATATGGCATTTGGTAAGCTATTTCCTCGGTCCCTTCCTTGAATTTAACTATCCCTAGGGATGGGTCATAACTCATCTTAGAGGCCTCAACAAATGGTCTCCCAAACACTACTTGAGTTAGGCAATCATCAATTACCGGTCGAATATCCTCAACTATCACAAAATCGGTGACATAGGTGAAGTTGCCTACGAATACATGAAGTCCCTTGACCCTACCCACAAAATTGCTTATATATCGGGTATTTGGCAACATCCTAAATCCTAGTGGGTCTCTTTTTATCAAGTTGTAGTAGGCTCTACTCATGATGTTGATGGGGGACTTAAGGTCTATGTAAGCTTTCCATGCATGAAGATGCCCTATGTTGCATGGTATGTTGAGGTTAGATGGGTCACCTGCTTTGATGATTGGATTACCTAGGAAGTGTGGTGTCTCGGGGCTATCAAACAAGTCCTTATGATATTCCTTTTCTTCATTGGTGGGCCACCTATTGAAGTATTCGACTTCACTCTCTACGTCATCTACCTCCTTATTCTCAATCACCTCGGATTCTACGGTCTCAACCTTAGGGTCACTATCGTCCTTATTTTCATCATCCTCTTCCCTAGTAATTGGCTTAATAGTGACAACGTTGACAAAGTGGACATTCTTGGATGATGATGGGTCCTTAGTGGGAGATCCGCTAGTTGTGCTCCTAGTGTCCTTATTCGAGGGTGTCAACACTTGGTTGGTGAAAGCTTTCAACAAGTTGTCGAGTTTATTGGTCATCTCGCTTTGTTGTTGTTTGAAATCGGCTTCAAACCTAGACAATCGAGCTTCTTGAGATGCCATAAAGCTAGACATTAATCCTTCGAAATCGTTGGAAGGATTGTTGTTGGAGTTGCGGTTTGAGGGTGCACCGCTTGGTTGGAAACGGTTAGGTGGGTTGGAAGGGTTGCCTTGAGGTTGTTTCCACCTAAAGTTCGGGTGATTCCTCCAAGAGGGGTTGTACGAATCACCGTATGTGTTTTGCTCGGGCTTGAAAGTGTACCACTTATCTCCCGCTCCGTCGGTACGCGAGGATGCGTAGTCCGCAAAAGCTTGTTCGGGGAGTTCCTTGCAATCGCGAGTGTCGTGGGGACCTCTACACAATTCACAAGAAGAAGTGATTTTGTTCACTTGGCTTGAAGGTTTAGGAGCTTCGTAGGATTTCATTAGATACTTGACTTGGTCTTCAAGTTCCATGATCCTACGGTCGGAAGTGCTTGAGTTATTCGAAGGCAAGGATATTGCCTTGACCGTTTTGTTCAAATCACGGGGATCGTTCCAACTTTCGTTGTCATAGAGAGCAAGCTCGTCTATGAGTTCCCATGATTCCTCCGCACTTTTATCACGTAGCTTACCACCGGCCGCTTGGTCAATGGTTCGCTTTGTGGAGGGGTTGACGTGGTCATAGAATATTTGGACTTGGAGCCAAAGTTCTATGCCATGATGAGGGACTTTGTGAAGTAGGTCTTTGAATCGGCTCCATGCCTCATAGAGAGTTTCGCCTTGATGTTGTTGGAACATCAAGATGTCGCTCCTAAGTTTGCTAGTTCTCCCCGGTGGGAAAAATTGGGCAAGGAAGAGAGTGGTTAGGTCGTCCCAAGTGGTGATGGATCCTGCGGGTAAGCGCTCAAGCCATTGACTAGCTTGGTCACGTAGAGAGAATTGGAATAGGCGTAGTCGGGTGGTCTCTCGGGTGTCAACACTAAGGTCTATGGAATCTACGATTTTGAGGAAATCCTTAAGGTGTTGATTTGGGTCTTCGGAACGAAGCCCATGGAATGCGCATCCGCTTTGCACCAACCGGATGGTGTCGGATCTCAAGGGTGTCACATTGGCTCCTTGGTTGAGCTCAATGGTGTTTCGATAGCCTTGGTGGCTAGGTCGGGAGTACTCTCCTAAGGTGCGGGCTCTAGGAGGTGGGTTTGGTTGAATTAGGTTGTTGGGATCAAGGATGTTACCACCTTCCATGATGTCGGATGGTAACGGTTACGAACAAAAACACGAAGAAAAAGATAGACTAAAGAGAATCCTAGAAAAATAAAACAAAATCTCACTAGAAAGGAGTCTAGTGAGTAGACCTAATTAAGAATAAAAATTAACCTAAACAATAACTATTCCCCGGCAGCGGCGCCAAAAACTTGATGCGCGTGGATTGCAACACGCACTACGTTTTACCTCTCGAGGGATCTCGAGAAGCTTGCAATCCCCACCAGGCAGTGTACCTGACCGATGTAGTATAGTGTAGTGGCAAGTACCGGGGGATTGATCGTTCTCTCGCAGGGAATAGTGTTCGTTAGGCTAAAGGCTACTCTAATCTAGGTCTAAGGGTGGAGGAAGATTCTTTTTGTATTTTTATATTTTATGAAAGCAGTAAAATCTCTGGTTTTGGAGGATAGGGCGGAATTAGTTGCTAGTCAACTAACCCAAGTTATCTACTTCTAAGCTACTTATATTTTTGTATTTTTTTGTTTTTGAGAAAATCAGTGGTGGAGAATAGTGTTTACTTAGATTTCATTACTCCCTAACTATCTTTTACCATGTAATTAGTATGTTGAGTTTGCGTGGATGACGGGTGTATTCCTAACAAGTCGTAGGGAGTGCGTTCAATTCCCTAACTCTATAAGTTCCTACCTCACTCTATGACGATACGTCAAGCATCCTATCATGAGCTCACCGATAGCAACCTATGCATGAAATACTACCTTAAAATCGATAACGCACATACGATTCACGTTTCTAAAGACGTTCAAGCTTGTTACCGTATAGGAGATTAGCCAGTTTTCTCTAGTCTAACGTAGATGAAACATTCACCCAAATACAATCACAACATACACATCACATGATAATCAATAGTTAGGTTTCATTAGATCTAAGCAAACACAAGGTAAATTAGCCTAGCATGTTGAAAGAAAGACAAGCACAAGCATATATCACACAACACATAGACATATCGTATGAATAAAGACTTATCTTGGATTAAACATGCAAGTTAGAGGGGTTAGGATACCCTCTAAGGTCTGTAATACACGTACTAGGGTTTAACCCTAAAGTTCTCCACTCCAGAATTCGACTAAAGTTCCACAAAGTTATATAAAATAAAGAAAAATCGTTCTATATATATAGAAAACGCGGGCTGACGACGTCAGCCCAATAGGTGACGTCGTCAGCTCGGCGATTAGGGTTTCCTGACGGCCTTGATTGACGTGGTCATAATTGCTGGTTCCAGATCTGACGGCCTTGGTTGACGGCGTCACCAAATTGCACTACTAACTCTCTGGCCCGTCACGAGTCTTTTTTCCACTTCTGGACTTCACCTACTCCTGACGGCGTCACTTTGCAGAGTGTGACGGCGTCACCTCCTGTGATCTTTAAGGTCTTTTGAGTTTTTGTTGTTTTCCGCACTTTTTCACTCCGAAAACGCCTGAAAATGCTTCTGTTGTGATTTTACCTTCAAAAGTACCTAAAATGAGAAAAGAAACGACTTTGGGTGAAATCCAAACCAAAAACATACGAATTAGGACTCAAACCGACCCCTAAAAACGTAACATTTTTCGTCTCATCAATGAGGTAAATAACATAAGCCCACAAAATACTCAACCATCATTTGAGGCACCCACACCGCCCGTGACTTACCCGGAAGAAGTAGAAGAGACTTTAGGAATTCCGATGGAGGTAAAACCCTTGGACCAAGCACCACTAGAGGATATAGGTTTGAATACTTGTAGTGATATCCTTACTCTTAGTTCTAGGGAATTTCCTAGTGTTGGTGAACCGGAACCTCAACCTTTACACAACTTTCCATCCTTAGATATATTTCTAGGAGACAAAAGAGGAACCGACCCACCCATCAACCAATGAAATCCGGGTAGTTTTAGGATGAAGGAAGCCATTCACTCACNGAATACTTGTAGTGATATCCTTACTCTTAGTTCTAGGGAATTTCCTAGTGTTGGTGAACCGGAACCTCAACCTTTACACAACTTTCCATCCTTAGATATATTTCTAGGAGACAAAAGAGGAACCGACCCACCCATCAACCAATGAAATCCGGGTAGTTTTAGGATGAAGGAAGCCATTCACTCACCCCCTTCACCTCACGTGGCATATTTCCACCCTAAGGGTGAGTATCGCTACTTTCACCCGCACTTAATCCTAAGTGTAGGGAAAACCTCCCCTATTTCCATTAAATAAGGGTAGAGTCAGGCTCGTGACTCGAACAAAAACAAGCGCTTCTTGGGAGGCAACCCAAGCTTTATTTGTTTTGTTTGTTTACTTGTTTAACTTTATTTGTTTCCGTATGTATGTTTTATTTTTATTTCTAACAATTCATGTTTCAAATTACATTGTGAAAATGCTTTATTTTGTTTTTAACTTCGTCTTAACTACATATAAAGGTATTTTGCAAAAGATAAGTGTAAGGGAAATCTAAATTTGTTTATAAGAACGAATTGGAGCATGAATTGTAACGATATGAAAATAAACATACATATTAGTATTTGTTTGAGTCAAATGCTTGTATCGAGTCATAATGAAATTTTGCAAGATTCCAGGAACTAAGGTAATTGTTTTTCCAGAAATTTTCCAGAAACTAAACATAAGGATTCTGTCAGATCAATTCTGACGGCGTCAGGCTTTGATTCCAGAAAACGTTTTTAAAATTTAGTCTTTCTGCCGGATTATAAAAATCACTGCATCTTTAATTCCAGGAATCTGCAAAAACTTTTATTCCACAAGCATTATATCCATATATAGAATTTACCGCTGATTTTACGCAAGGTTTGCCTAGATTGTTTTCTCAGGTTTAACATGTTATTTTGGACAAGAAGATGAACATGGAATCAAGTTCATGACATCAAGCTTTTGGAGTCGCTTTGATCTTGGAGCTTTTACATCATCTTGGAAGAAGATCTAACCATGTTACCACACGATCCACATCTAACGAATCAGGGGAGTATTTGTTTCATCTTTCATTTTCTACTTTTACATCTTCTATGTGAACATTGGGGATAATGTTCGGTTTAAGTGTAAGGGGGTAAATGAAGACACCTTAGAAAATGCAATTACGCTTGATTTTTGTTTTGTTTAAGGGTAAGTGTGTAATAAAACCGAGAGAAATATTTGTTAGGGCAATTTTAGCGCAAATTTAAAATTTTTTACAACATATAGGAGTGAAACTTTGGTCTTAATAAGCGTCTCATGGATAGGGAATTGTATGACTAGCACAAAAACCATACCACTCAAAAATTTTCCCCCAAATATGTGAGGTTCACCCCTAGAATTGTTAGGAAAAGCATTCATTGTTGATGCTTGTGTGTGTACCGGTAGCCTATAGATTCTAGAACTTGCGTTAGTGACCATCCCAAATCCACAAGTGAGACTACATTCGTGTAGTTAGATTTACTACATGATAAGAGGCATTAGGATAACCCTTGTTTTTAAACCCGTATTATAATTACTTGACCAATGAATCCAATGAACTTGACTAATAAAGTCAAGTAATTTTCCTACACCTTAGCGTTGTACTCATTTTTAGTACACGATACCCCTAGTACACCCCTCCGAGCCTATCTTTTCGTTTCTAACTTTAAGCATCTTACTTAAAGGAAGAATTTGTTTACAATCCACCCCAAATGTACACCCAAATCGCCTTAGCCTACCTTGTATGCACTCATATTTAGTGCATTATTGTGACAACATTTGTTAAACCCTTAGTTAATTGTCTAAGTGATTACATGGTTGCTAAGTCGAGTCATATCCTTGTACATATTGTTTTGGGACGATTGGGACTAATGGGTAAAGTACTAATGTAATGGATTAATGGGGAAGAAATCAATTATTACCCCCATGTATGCGTAAATGTTTTAAAGTACTTCAAGTTTTTCAATTATCATAATTCGAGTCATTAGAATAGTTTATTGTAAAGTATGTAAAAGTTCAAGTGTAAGGGAAGAACCGAGGCCCCTGTGATGTATTATTTTGGATGGTAGGGCAAGAGTGTATGCAAAAAAAATAAATAAATAAATAAATAAATAAAAATAAAAAAGGAAAAAACAAGAAAAAATGAAAAAAAAATGGAAAAAGAAAAGTAGAAAAAAACATACGGACTACCATCCCGTTTCATTTTATCTTTATTTATGTTTATGTTATTTTCTTATTAGCTTAAGTCGAGTCGAGTATTGGCTTAGCAACGCCACTTTGTGCATGTATTTGATCAAGATAATTAACTCGCCACCACTAAAAATACCCTTTATTCCAACCAAACCGTGTTTATCATATCCCTACACCTAACATTATAACCCTTTGCAAAGCCCTCTTTGATAGTTTATCTTAGGTGCTTACGTATAGTGGAGGAGGTTTTTGATCCTTTCCCAAGCCTATGGTAATCTATTTGCTATGACAGGTAGTGAGTGATATTTCTTCCATTTCCATTTAGTTATATAGGTTTATAACACCCAAGAGATGAGAGTATCCAAACACTATTTGTGAGGTGCTAGTGTATGATTTCCGTGCTTGTTGTGACTAGGGTGGAATGACTATTTGTTGTAATTACTTTTATATTCGTGTTAAATGACATCTAACTCATATTTTGATTGGAATAAAAACGCATTTGCTTGAGGACAAGAAAATCTCAAGTGTAAGGGTATTTGATGAGACGAAAAGTGTTACGCCTTTAGGGGGTCATTTAAGCCCTAATCCGTAATTATTTGATCAAATATTGCCTTAAATCGTTCCTTTTGTCATTTTAGGTAGTTTGAAGAGGAATTCTGGAAAAGGAAGCATTTTGGACGTTTTTGGAGCATAAAAGTGAAGAAAACGACAAAGTCTCAAATTATGTTGAGAACAGTACCTGACGGCGTCACGTTCTATCGTGTGACGGCGTCACGCTTTGACAACATGAAGGATGATTTTTACACTAGACGGCCCAGAGATGATTATAAGGGGACGGCGTCATGTGTTGGAAGATGTAGGTCGTCACGTTTTGTCATAAAGGGAGACGGCCCAGAGAAAATTACAAGGAGACGGCGTCAGAAGTGGATCTGAGCAATCCGAATAGTGTTTTCGCGGCGAGATGACGGCGTCAGACCCTAAAAGCTGATGCCGTCACTGATATGTGTTAAATCACATATTGTTTATTCACCATTTTAAGACCAAAAAGACCGAAAACGCTAACAAATGCCAAAGAGATTTGTTGTTTTTGAATGTGCAGGTACGGATATACGTGAAATGGACAAAAATCAAGAGAAAACGGCAAAAACGAGCACGATAATGGAAGAGTGAATAAAAGCTGGAGCCGGGAAAGAAATTTTCAGGAATTCGTCAAAGATATGCTATATTGGTCAAAGTCAACCTTGGAAAATCATCATTTGACAAATTCAGTCCTTGGATTAAATTTACAGAAAAGATCCCTTGAGTTTTCTATTTGGCAAGAACTATCCCTAAACCTTAAATCCTATTAAACTTTAATCCTAAACCCATTAATCCAAATCCAATAAACCAAATAATCCTAAGCCCATAAACGACCAGGCCCATTACTTCTTTTTTATAACCCAACCATAACCCGGCCAAGTCAAGATATTATAAAAAAATCCTACGCGCCATAATTCACCCTTTTCCCCAATTCACCCCAGCTCTTAGAACCCTAACTTCTATATACAAGCAATTCCCTCCAATCAACCTCGTATTAAGGACAAATTAGTCAATTCGCTCCACTCCTGACACCTTGACAGAGTTTCACAGCAAGGAAGAGCCACGTGGAAGCTAGAGATTGGTTGGAACACGTCATTTGAGCAAATTGAGAGCTGTGATTGGTCGAGACATGTCACAAGGGATCTAGCAACGAATATTCCAAGGGATTCTACTTCCAGAACCTTCAGAGGACGCTCCCCTCATCTCAGCTATATAAACAAGCTCACTCCAACGATATAGTGGTTAGCTAGTGTGTGTAAAATTTAGTTTTAAGTGAAATTTAGTTTACTTGTATTCATTTTCAGTATTTGTAAACGTTTCAAACATTTTTAGTGTAATAAAAGTTCAAATTTCCTTTAGATAAGCTTCAATTCAGCTTCATTCATTTAATTTTGTATTATTCTCATTAGTTTCTTTGATCTCATAAGCTTTTGAGAAGCTTATGAGAGTTTTGCACACGAATTTTCATTCTGATACTTAGTTTTCATCAAGTTTAAAAATATAAAAATATTAGTTGAATAAATTGAAAAAAATAGAAAAAATGTTTTAGAAACCTAATCAGTTTGTTAACAGAGAACGTTTGATGGCAACTGTGATGCTGCTACTATTTTCATTCTTGATATGACCTTCGTAGACCTTCCCAAAACCTCCCTTACCAACAACTAATGTATCGTTAAAGTTTTGGGTTGCTGACCGAATATCATCAAGGGAGTAGTGACGACATAGTTGCTCTGAGGGTAAAGCCATAATTATCGTGGTGTGATGGTAAGTTTTGCACTAAAATCTTCCTGAAAAAACTACAATTTCAGAGAACTTTTTGTGATTATATCAAGTCACCTAATGGTGAGTAGAAACGTACTACTTTAGCTCTTTTGGAAGTCCCCATCTGTATACAGCTTCCTCAGCCTTTCGTAGAAGAAGTCAATGTTTACTTTTCAAAACAATATGTCTTAACTTTGAACAAATAACTTATACTTTTAAAAACAATAGAAAAGAGCAGGGGAGGCCCGGAGGGGGTGCAAACCCGATTTCCGCACAGGGCACATTTTCGAATGGGGCACAAATTTTTGGAAAATTTTTAAATTGTGAAGAGCTAATCAACCAATTTGCTATGAAGAATGCTAGGAGAACTTCACGAATCATCAGTTAACTACTATGGTATGTATTTTTAATACTATGATTTTGTTATGGATATAATTAATTGTTATAACATTAGTTATCATTTATAAAAAAAAAAAATTGCTAGGAATTAGGAGCATTTTTTTCTTGCCTCGCACTGGGTACTCAAATCCTCAGGGCCGCCACTGGAAAAGAGGGTTCTAAAATGCACTGTTGTTAGCTAATTTGTTATAAAACCAATTTAAACCAGAGTTTTTTAATCAGTGCTCTAAGAACATTGACTAAAATGTATTTCTTAAATTTCAAACTTTCTTTATGAATTAAAATATACTAGTAGGGCCCACGCGTTGCGGAGGCAAAAACCCTTTAATTAAAATTTTCGGCAAACAATGTTTTTTAATAATGCGTTTTTCCTGACAGAACTGTGAAGCAGTTAACTTTCGTACATGATAGGTGATCCCTTTTCTATTTTGCTCTGTCCTGTGATTCCAAACTTGGATTGGCGTGCGATATTTTAGTGCTTGTGTATCCATTGGAAATAAGCATTCTCGCCTGTATTGAATGCTTTGGTTTGGTATATCCAATTCGAGTGAATTTTGTATCATGACACGAGTCTGGTTAAAAACTCCAACTAACCCAACCCCAATCAAATCTAATAGTAATTTACGTAGGTAT
>LBNU01020174.1:13375-23375 GCA_014162995.1 Artemisia annua | reverse complement strand
TTCTAAAAACCAGCAATCAACTCTCCTATTCGTTCGAACCGCCCCGTGGATATCTTTGCTTCGGAACAAAACAATTCTAATTAGGCCCGGTCAACTGGAATATGTATTATCCATATAGGGGGTCCTCCAATTGAGAAGATCCATCGACCTGAGACGAAGAGAGGATTGCCAACCGGGTGAAAACCGAAGAGAGCATTGCCAGTTTCATTCCAGTATTTTCTCAATTGAGAAGTCAACCAACAGGTCAATCCTTCCCTTATATCATATCCATTTTACACGGTCTTTGTTGAAATAGTGTAAATAGTGCGAGACTTTCAACTAATGAAATCTAAACCTGCTAGTTCAGTCAGATACCGGCTAAGCAACCTCTAAAGCAGCTATCGGAGCAGTAGCAGCTTGAAATTCGCATACCAAAGACGATGGAATTCCCCACTTTCTAATGCAATAGAATTGAGAACTCAAAGTACATTCCTATCCCTTCAGTTCCCTATTGAGTACCGATACCGCAAGAAATCCTTCTTTTGAAACCATCCCGCTAGTCAATCCTGCCATACTGTATTTGTACAATACCATATACGATTTCATTCCTTATCTCACTACGAGATATACCCAATTGAATACCAAAGGAGAGAGCTAGCCTTAAAGGCATTCCTAAAGTGAAAGGGACGTTGCATTGAGGGGGTGGTAGTGGTAGATATGTGTATTGTGACTACTCGTATTATTTATTTGTGTCAAAGAGAGTTTAATGGAAGCTGTATTTCAAATGCCTTCTTTGACTAAACAAAATGTATAAAGCACACAACTTTCATGAGAGGCTATTAATGAGAGAACAGATTGAACGATGACACATTGATGCTAAAAGATCAAGTAGCATTGTTAATACATGTCAATAAACGTTCAATGTACATAACAATGGATACCCGCGCGTTGCGACGATAGATACCATGTAATTAATATTTTCAGCGAACAATGTTTTTCTATTGTATGTAGTTAGATAAGGCATACAAGCACAAGACGTATCCACCATTCGTTCTCTTTGATTTTACACTACAATTTTTTTTGTTAGGAGGGCACTTGCCCCTTGTCCCCCCAACCCCCTTCCTCTTTTATCTCCGCCCATAAAAGGTTATTATAATATATGTCAAACCATACAGTTACTATATGTTGTTGCAAATCAGGATTACATCTACGTTTTAGAGCACATCCATCTCTATATGTATTACAGTACATTATTAATTTGGTTTTTTTTATGGCTAACGTTGGACGGAAATAAGCTCACGAATTGTTAAATCAGTTTCAAGCACAAGTAACATCAAAACAATAATCGAGTTTCTAATATAAATACATGCAACAAGCAAGAAAAATATTGTTTGCTACGTACTATTTTTTGTGATCGATTATGTGGTATAGGGTTGTCGGCTTCTAATCTAGGGTAAATAATTTACTTCTCTAATTTTAGTCCATGGTTTAACTTTTTAAGGCAATGGACCAATGGTTAGCTTTTGTTGATTTGTTATATTAGTTTTGATTTGTTGTTAAATCTCTTAATACGTACTGATAGTGTGTTACCAAACATAGTCAGTTCACGTGAAATCATTTAAAAACAGACATTTATGATTATTTTTTACATGAGTTTTGTCAATCTTAAACAACGATATGTTGTTATTGGCTTAAAAGCTTTTCAAGAAAGATTACATGTATGTTTTTATTTCAAAGGTTTAGAAAACATATATGCCAATCTTACGTCAAAGTATGGTATGGATTTGTTGTTGTTTGGTTTGATCTTATTGTGTCGATATCTTATATTTTAGCAATGTTTGAACTCAAAGCAAAAATATATGGAAAATCAAGTTATTTTACGGTAGAAAACAAATAATGAACATTATATCTGAAGTTAAATTGGGTTTTTATTCAGAAACCAAGAAGATACAGGATCATAATTACATGATTGTCACGTCACATCAATGTTGGAATAGGTGGTCTCGAAACTATAAGCTCGTGAAATTATCGAGCTTCAAACTATGGCGCCAAGTACTTCAAGGTAAACAACATACACTTCTCTTACCATTTGTGAGGGAAGTGTGTGTGTGTCATTTGAATAAGTCTCTAACTTACGGGGATGTTTGCGATGGCTTATTATCCCGTTTTATAATTTCATATGAATTTCAGCTTTNAATATAGATGGATACATACCCTATACATCTGTCTCTCTTCCACTCATTTCGCCATGAAATTTGGAATACTTGAACGGTCGATTCTTTTTTTTTTTTTTTTTACTAGTTCTATATCGCTAGATTCATCGTTATGTTCTATAATATTTAACAGTTATTTGAAATTCTATTCTTTAATTAAATAAATATATATATATATTATGAATAGCGAATATGAATAGCCAAGAATTCAAATAGTTAATAGGAAAGATTCTAAGAGTTTATGGAATTCCTATGCATGTCGAATTTATGTTATGCGAGCCTGCTTAGCTCAGAGGTTAGAGCATCGCATTTGTAATGCGATGGTCATCGGTTCGATTCCGATAGTCGGCTTTTCTCTATTTAGTTTATTCGATTTTTTACATCATTTATAATGCAGCTTTGAAATCTAAGCGAAAAAATGTCTTCCTCTTTTCGCAAAAGCCATTGATTTATTATGTTATAGGAACTTCCAACTATCTCACGAAAAGAATCCTTTTCTTTTTCTATATCTTTTCTTTTTCTATATATAGAATATGTAATGTAGTTGGATATGGCGTAGGAGAATAATGATTCCAAAATCGACTAACCAGGTTGTTGGTTGGAATAAAGGGTATTTTACTGGTGGCAGTTTACAAAAACTGTTAAAAAAATTCTATTCATGTTTGCAAAAAAAAATAATGTTATTTTCTTTTTCTGATTATCTATTTGACCGTATTAAATAAATTCTAATGAATTGAGGGGTCTCTATTTTGTAGACTATGGTTAATGTATATCTTTAGATCATGATTCTATTTAGACTACGATTCCATATCAGAAGAATTCTCAATTTCCTTTCTAGGCCAGTTTTAGAGTTATCAACAAAAATCCTAGTTGAAAACTATGATCCTAACAATCTCCCCCTAAGGATCGGTCATGAAGATTTGTTGATGGATAGAACTTTGTCACGGTCATCGAGGTTGCTTTGAGACGTCTTTTGTTCTTCAAACTGTGAATGTTAACTTTGATAGCTTTAGACGTCTTCCAAAATGATAGTTGTAGAAATATATCATCGTTCTTTGATCTTTGTCTTTGTTGATGTGAAAACGATAGATGAAGTAGTAATCCGCCATTCGTCACTTTTCGTCTCTCCAAGGGATTCGCTCCGTTCCAACATGCTCATACATCTTTAACAGTGTTCATATCAAATGTGTTTTTTCTTTATTATGTAAAAGATTTTTTTTAGTGAAAGGTAAATATCAGTTTAATTTAAACATTAATTAATAAATATACAATATTTTTTTGGAGAAAACAGAAAGATATGATAAGCACATGAATTAGGGGTAAAATGTATGGGTAAAAAGCCATTGATTCCGGTCTCATTTATCCATCTCCATTTGTCACTTGATCATATACTCATCAAACAAAGCATGGCTTTTGCACTCAACTACCCAATCATGGTCACTTTTTTATTCGTGCAAAATTATTACATTCCTTCTAAAACCCTTTATGACTTATGAGTGCGTATTAGGGTCAAAAATTACGGTGTCAATATGAATATCTAAATAGAGAATATATATATAGAGGGATTCTCTTGGCTTATTGTTTATATTATTTGATCTATATGCATTTAAGGAGACATGATCAATTACCAAAGATTGTATGAGATAATACATTACATTTAAGTATTTAACAATTTGTCGATATGGGTATAACTCGAAAATGAGTTAGATTGGCTACTTAAGAATAATAATGAAAATAAGTACATAAAATCTCATCTTACAATAGAGATTAGTGGCAATTAAGAAACTCATAATTAGCTTCAAACCAACTTAACAAAGAGATTAGTTTTGTTTTGCACAGCTTGTCGCAACCAGGGACGGAACTTGAAGGTTGTTGGCGGAGGGCCAAATTAAAATTTATTTATTTTAGAGAGGACGATATAGTCTTGCGCTGAAATTTTTGTATTAAAAATGACTACAGCTATATAATAAATGAGTATAAAATATACATAGAGTCAAAAAAAATTTGAGAGGCACAACCACTCTCAGTCCGTGGTCGCAACCTAGGCTAACCTAAGGTGAATCATCCTATTCAATTGAAGGAGTACCTCAATTACCAAATTCAAACACAACAATCAACATAGTAATACTGTCGGATTTGTTTATGAATTGCAACCCAGTCTAAGTTGATTTTAAACATGTCAACATAGACAAGCCATCTAGAAGACATACAAGACACTAATTGAGTGACAATTATTAGTTACTGACTTACAATCCTGTTCAGGATGCAGATGGTCACTCAAATCATTCAAGGAGTGCTGCTTATCATTGTGTGCATTAGAAATATCATAAGCATAAGATAAGCCCTTTTCTACATAGTGATTTCTCAGTAATAATGCTTCATCACTACTCATCTTATATAGCTTAAAACAATAATTATTAAGAATTGATAACCCACATTTTCTATAATAAAAATTATCAATAATTAATAATTATCATATCATACTAGTAATAAAAATTAAAGCTAGTAAGATTGTTCAACCATGGGCTGCTGCTTAATAAAAATCTTCTGCTTTGAAATAAATTCCTCAATAGTACGCTGAAACTCTTCATTACTCAGGCTATCAACTGTCGAATCGCCATCACTTTTCCGCCTATCAGTATCCAAATCTCGACCACTTCTCAGCCTATCAGTAACCGAAAGCCGTAACTCTTCATTACTCAGTCTATCAACTGTTGAATCGCCATCACTTTTCCGCCTATTAGTATCCAAATCTCGACCACCTCTCCGCCTATCAGTAACTGACCGCCTCAATTCACGACAAGGCCTCATCGACATCTCACGCTTCAATCTAGCCGATTGTGTCCTTTTAAACCTCTCAATTTGCTTAGTAGTCTCATATGTTTTGTAATTGTCTTCAAAACCTTGGGGAACAATTGATTCTGTTACGTTCTGAATAACAACAGAATCTGTTGCAGAATCTATTAATTCTGCAACAGATTCTGTCGCATTCTCTGTTTGACCAGAGAGAACGTAACAAAGTAAAACAATAATATTCCCTAGTAGAAACACAACATGTTGGTTTAATATATAACACGAACATGCGTATATATATCCACCAACAACCTTAAAACCATTAGGAACATAACTTGTAGACCACGAGATTAAAGCAACAAGGACCAAAAACTCCATAACTCTAAACACTTTTGTAATATTGTTAAGGCGTTTGTATCTAGCAAGTGCATTCGCCTTTTCGACTTGTATATTGTCGATAATTTTATACGAATCCATAGTTTCTTAACTTCCAAAAAAATATTTGTATTATGAGAAGGGATCAAAGAAAAAACCGTTTAGAAAACAGATGAAAGAGTTTTTGAGTGTATAAAATCAGTTGTTGGAGAAGGGGTAGGGGACGATGAGAATTTATAAGGTGTATAGAATCTTTTAAATAATCATTTCTAATAGCCACAATATAGTTTCCATTTATTTTGTTTTCTTTTTTATGGAGAATAAAATATCTATCTATTTTCTTTTTAATGAATGTTGGTAAGCGTATATGTTGTGTTTCAATTCATTGTCATAGACTTTATGATTCTATAATATATGGAATCTTTTTCAAAAATAAAAAATTATGTTACTTAAATTCAAGACTTGTTTAATGGGTAAGTTGATGTGCTATAAAAATTAAAAATACGATGCAACATAGTAATGAGAACAATGATAGAATGGATTCCTACCTATGTCTAGATCCCGGATAAATGGAAATTTTATTGATAAAACCTTTTCAATTGTAGCCAATATCTTATTACGAATAATTCCGACAACTTCAGGAGAAAAAGAGGCATTTACCTATTACAGAGATGGTGCGATTTGATTTTTTTATTACTCGCAGTTTTACGAGAAATACATAGGATTCGTGATCGGGAAAAAAAAAAAGAAAAAATTGACGCTTGTTGAAGGTAAAGTTTGGAAATAGAACAATTCCTTCTGTCGTGTATCCTCGATTAATGCAGCCTCAGATGCTATGTTTCAATTCTCGATTCTAGTATTGAGCGAAAGGTTATACCTATAGGTTCCGTATTACAGGTCNTTCTGCTTTGAAATAAATTCCTCAATAGTACGCTGAAACTCTTCATTACTCAGGCTATCAACTGTCGAATCGCCATCACTTTTCCGCCTATCAGTATCCAAATCTCGACCACTTCTCAGCCTATCAGTAACCGAAAGCCGTAACTCTTCATTACTCAGTCTATCAACTGTTGAATCGCCATCACTTTTCCGCCTATTAGTATCCAAATCTCGACCACCTCTCCGCCTATCAGTAACTGACCGCCTCAATTCACGACAAGGCCTCATCGACATCTCACGCTTCAATCTAGCCGATTGTGTCCTTTTAAACCTCTCAATTTGCTTAGTAGTCTCATATGTTTTGTAATTGTCTTCAAAACCTTGGGGAACAATTGATTCTGTTACGTTCTGAATAACAACAGAATCTGTTGCAGAATCTATTAATTCTGCAACAGATTCTGTCGCATTCTCTGTTTGACCAGAGAGAACGTAACAAAGTAAAACAATAATATTCCCTAGTAGAAACACAACATGTTGGTTTAATATATAACACGAACATGCGTATATATATCCACCAACAACCTTAAAACCATTAGGAACATAACTTGTAGACCACGAGATTAAAGCAACAAGGACCAAAAACTCCATAACTCTAAACACTTTTGTAATATTGTTAAGGCGTTTGTATCTAGCAAGTGCATTCGCCTTTTCGACTTGTATATTGTCGATAATTTTATACGAATCCATAGTTTCTTAACTTCCAAAAAAATATTTGTATTATGAGAAGGGATCAAAGAAAAAACCGTTTAGAAAACAGATGAAAGAGTTTTTGAGTGTATAAAATCAGTTGTTGGAGAAGGGGTAGGGGACGATGAGAATTTATAAGGTGTATAGAATCTTTTAAATAATCATTTCTAATAGCCACAATATAGTTTCCATTTATTTTGTTTTCTTTTTTATGGAGAATAAAATATCTATCTATTTTCTTTTTAATGAATGTTGGTAAGCGTATATGTTGTGTTTCAATTCATTGTCATAGACTTTATGATTCTATAATATATGGAATCTTTTTCAAAAATAAAAAATTATGTTACTTAAATTCAAGACTTGTTTAATGGGTAAGTTGATGTGCTATAAAAATTAAAAATACGATGCAACATAGTAATGAGAACAATGATAGAATGGATTCCTACCTATGTCTAGATCCCGGATAAATGGAAATTTTATTGATAAAACCTTTTCAATTGTAGCCAATATCTTATTACGAATAATTCCGACAACTTCAGGAGAAAAAGAGGCATTTACCCATTACAGAGATGGTGCGATTTGATTTTTTTTATTACTCACAGTTTTACGAGAATGGTGATTTTATACGATCGTAATTTATTCCAAAAGTAACAATTACAATACAACTAAACATCTTACAAGCATAGCAAGTTTGAAGATGTAAACATTAATATTGGAATTTATTTACACTGGATAAAAGACTCATTGAATTCACAGATATTTCAAAGGGATGAAAAAAAGCCGATAATGACTTGTAAATTATGCAATTAGGCGTTAAAACAAACACATGATTACACACAATTGAAAATATGAAGTTCATACAAATGAAACGTATGTGTAAACAAACACGTAGTCAAATAGCTAAAATAACTTAAAGTTGCAAGAACATGCATAAATTTGGTTTTTATGAAAAAAAAAATTTGTTGTGGGGATCAAAAGCGATGTTGATTCACTTGTCGACGTTTTTTTGTGATCTTTAAAAACCAAGTAAGATATATGAAGTTTTGGCCAATAATTTGACATTTTCATATGTGATTTAGACACTTTATAATAATATAAGTTTGATTGATAAAAAATGGTGTGTAAGAAAGAAGTTAGGCAAATTTGGTTTTCTATTATCGTATATGAAGTAATTTTTTAACACTTCTTTCTGAATAATGTTTCTTGTGTTATTCATAAGATTGTTGTCTTCATCACAAACTATTGTCTTCGATATATCTTTTTCGCTTTCAACACTTGACACATGCTAGCAAAAATATAAACTCTTATGATCGTATTTCTATTCAAAAACAACATTTTGAATACATGAAAAATGAAAATACCCAATCTTTTATTTATTATTATTATTATTATTATTATTATTATTATTATTATTATTATTATTATTATTATTATTATTGATAACCATGGTTTCTGACCTTTTGGCCGACTAATCCACGGGGTTTGAATCCCGCCACACAGACTCAAACCGGGTAAAGCCCTTCCTTTTCAGGAGGTTGACGTGTCCACTTCAGGGTTGGTTGCACCTATTTAGACTACGATTCCATATCAGAAGAATTCTCAATTTCCTTTCTAGGCCAGTTTTAGAGTTATCAACAAAAATCCTTATCCCATCTATCTATTAAAAATAGAAATTGATCAAAAAATTTTTTATAATTGATTTTTTAGAGCGTAGTGTATACCCCTAACAACACAAAAAAATAGTCGGTTATTCTATTTTCATCAGAGAATGATTATTCAATCCTTTTTCTTCTTTCATAATTTGAGGTTATTCTAAGCTATAACTTCAATCAAATAAGAATAGTTTCTTTTGTTGGTGGACTATTCCAGTAAGATGGAATGGAATCCGGTTCCCATATTTATTTCTTAGTTCTTATCAATTCCTGGAATGTAAAAAAGAACTATTTTAATAGTGCATTTTTTTGAATAGAAGGATTAATGATAATGAATCTGTTTTTATGTTATTTCGTACTGTAGAATTCTTTTCCTTGTGGGATCTTTTTCCCGCGAGAAGTAATGAGAACAATGATAGAATGGATTCCTACCTATGTCTAGATCCCGGATAAATGGAAATTTTATTGATAAAACCTTTTCAATTGTAGCCAATATCTTATTACGAATAATTCCGACAACTTCAGGAGAAAAAGAGGCATTTACCTATTACAGAGATGGTGCGATTTAGGATTGACTTGAAATTGAATTAAAACATGTTATCATGATTCTTCTGTCTATCAATAACTGCATGCATTGCGCGGTGGATGTGAAGAAGTAAGCCATTATCTCGGCAATAATGAGCCAAGGTAGTATTTGCAGTTATCACAACCACTACATCACTAAGTATAAAACATCATCCAAACAAGCGTAAAAAGGTATCTAGCTACTCATGGAAAATATGTAAACAAACTCAGAATATTTAACATTAGAATTCATGGTTATAAGTCTTACAATGCTTGGAAATTGATAACAAATGACAAGGTATTGATAACCTAAGTATTGGTGATGGTTCCTTGAGATTTTCGCCTCCAAATGTTTCTTCCTTGGTTCTCCAAATGCTACTGGTCCTTTCTGTACGAATTTGCCTTGTTGAGAGCTTGAAGATGAAAATAATTGAGAGTAGTAATGAGAGTAAATGTCTCCTTCAATTGTTGTTATGACTTGTGTGTGAATTGTGTGTGTAAGAAGTCCCCTTAGGCTTGTCAAATACTCCTAGCAATCAATTAGGAACATAAAAGCTAGAACTTGGGTAACAAGACACTAAGAAGGGCCTAGAACTTTGAGACAAAAGACCAAGATTCGTGTACAAGAAGTTAGTTTTCTCTGCAGTTCCTCCAGCCGAATCGGTTGCGGGTTGCATCCGATCGGCTGGATGTGGTAATTACCACCAACCGATCCGGCTGAACTCCAACCGATCGGTTGGTGAACTCTGAGTGGTTTTTGTCTTTATTCTTTGTTGTGTATTTCTTCATGTACTATCC